>JAKUCV010006115.1:88376-124523 GCA_028386065.3 Turnera subulata
TGAGTGATTATTGTGTTGTTATACACCTTGAGGGAGGTTAGTTCCCTTGTAGCTACTCATAGGAAGAGTGATTTTCTTTCCTTGAGAGAAGTCTTGAAGTGAGGTATCTTCAAGCAAGAGAGCTGAAGTTCATGTGACTTGAACTTTCAGGGTTTAGGATTCTTGTGACTAGAATTCCTAGGTTGTAACGGTTTGTTAAGCACCCGTAAGCTTAACGTAGATAGTGAAATTTTCAAGTGAGACTTGAAGGACTGGATTAGCCACACTAGTAGAGTGTGTGTGAACCAGGATAAATTGCTTGTGTCCTTCATTCTTTTAATTCCGCATTTAATTCCTGCTTATTTCGTTTTTATTCGATTATCGCTATTCACCCCCCCTCTAGCGAAGGGCTATTGTTTCTAACATCATATGTTTTCTGTTGCTGCTGTTGAGCTTTGGGAGTGTTTGTGGCTTGAATAATGGTCCCCGGGATCGGGTGACAGATGCTGTACTTGAGTTTGATTATATTATAGTTTGTAACATATGTATTGTCTGCTACTGTAATAAGAAGAGTTCTGACACGTATTTACCCTGTACGGTAAATACGGGTCGGGGTGCTTCATTTTGGTAGCGGAGCGGGCAGTAGGTCCTTAGGGTGATAATTGTGCTTGTTTGTTGCTTATATGTGCATAGTTTATAACATGCATACATACATTCACATATAGATACGAATGGATCCGGTGGGAGGAAACCAGCATGCTGAGCAGCACTTGGAAGATGACCAAATATCGGTTGATCAGCCGCAACCAGTCGTGGGTGGACAAGTACCTGCGGTAGTACCGGGGGATACCACACAGATTATGCATACCATGGCGCAGATCTTACAGCATCAGGACGCTAGGGATGCCCGTTTGGAGGCCAGGGAAGCTCGTGAACAGGAAAACCAAGGACCTGTTGAGGACCCTATTTACACCAAGTTGTCCAAGCTAGGTCTTGATGCCTTTACAAGGGTTACTAACCCACAGGCAGCTGACAAATGGCTTCGTCAAGCTCATCGAGTGATGTTGAACCTGAGATGCACAAAAGACAGGTGGGCTAGGTATGTTGCATCCATATTTCGCAACGTTGCTGTGGACTAGTGGGATTCAGCAACACGTGACATGGAGAAACCAATCACCATGCCTTGGACCCAGTTTGCTGAGATGTTTCGAAGGAAGTTTGTCACAAACGTTTACCAGGACCAACACAAGCGAGAATTTCTGAGTCTGCGACAGCAAATCGGACAGTCGGTGAACGACTATGAGATCCAGTTTGATCGTTTATCCATCTACATATTAGAATATGTGTCCACACCAGAGGCCAGATGCAAGCGTTTCTGGGATGGTTTGCGATCCTGCATCCGGACAGTCATGGGGTGCAAAGTTTATAAGACTTACCAAGATATGCTTGCGGATGCTCTCCGAGCAGAAGTCATCTGGATGGGGAACGAGAGAGAGATGGAAGAAGTTTGGAAGAGGAAATCTGCACAGAGTGCTGGGAATTAGAACAAGAGATTCCAGAGCACCGGTAACAGGTCAGGGTATGGACAGACTCAATCCATGCCAGCATCTCTGGGTCGAGGATGGAGCAACAGCTACAACAACAATCGTGGGAGTTCATGGACCCAATTTGGAGGGACATCATCCGAAGACACTCGCTCTAGTCTCCCTCTATCTAGGGTAAGGTGCTTTGAGTGCAATGAAGTTAGGCATTACCAGAGTTCGTGTCCTAGGTTGGGAAGATCCGGAGTTTCTATTCCTGTTCAAACTATACAAGCATCAGTGGTCAGCGTACCTAGTGGTTCCGGAGTTGGCCGAGGCCGTGGACGAGGAGCTGCTCCTACTCGGACATAGTCAGCCATGAATCAGAGTGCAGCCACTCCGAGTGCATTTGTGATCACGGCTGAGGATGATCCCGAGAATGCTGATGTTATTGCAGGTACCTTTACAGCTTTTGGTAGTATTGCATACACTTTGATTGATCCTGGTGCTATGCATTCTTTTATCGCTCAGAGTTTTGCTATACAACATAGCTGTAAGGAAGAGAGCTTAGCATGTCCGTTGAGGATTAGGTTACCCGCAGGCACAGTGGTGAGATTAACACAAATGTGCAAGGATGTTCTCCTTTCATATGATGACGAGGTTTTATTAGCTCGTTTGGTCGTGATGAACATGGGGGGATTCGACATAATCTTAGGGATAGATCGGTTGTCGAGGTATAATGCCCTGGTGAACTGTCAAACCAAGGAAGTGCTGCTGACTTTCGATGGCGGACGGCAAGTTTTGGTAACAGATATTAGGAGAGCTGCTACTACGTGTAGCATCTCTACTGTGCTGGAGTTTGGAGTGAAGTCGCATGGTCCAGATGCTTTGTTGAACCACATCACAAGTGAAGATACACGGGATACTACCTCGGGAGATATATCAGTAGTGAAGGAGTTCCTTGATGTCTTCCCAGACGATTTTCCAGGTTTGCCACCCGATAGAGAGGTTGAGTATACCATCGACCTGATGCCAGGAGTCACACCCATATCGATGGCTCCATACAGGATGGCACCAACAGAGCTCCAAGAGTTGAAGAGGCAGTTGGATGAGCTGTTAGAAAAGAGTTTCATCAGACCTAGTACATCACCATGGAGTGCACCAGTTCTATTCGTTAAGAAAAAGGATGGTAGCTTGCGGATGTGTGTAGACTACCTCCAGCTGAACAAGGTGACAGTTAAGAATAAGTACTCGTTGTCTAGGATTGATGACTTGTTTGACCAGCTCCAAGGAGCCATTGTGTTTTCCAAGATTGATCTTCGGTCTGGGTATCACCAGATCAAGATTACAGAGAAGGACATACCGAAGACTGCCTTTCGCACACGGTATGGTCATTTCGAGTTCACAGTGGTACCGTTCGGATTGACCAATGCACCAGCAGTGTTCATGTGCTTGATGCACTTGGTCTTGAACGAGTTTTTGGATAAGTTTGTTGTGGTCTTCAATGACTATATCCTCATTTACTCTAAGAGCAAGGAGGAACACGAGGAGCATCTAAGGATAGTGCTTCAGAGGTTACGGGAGAAGCAGTTGTATGCTAAATTTAACAAGTGTGAATTTTGGCTTAGAGAAGTTTCTTTCCTCGGAAATGTGGTAGGCGGGGATGGAATAAAAGTTGACCCTGCCAAAGTAAAAGCCGTGTTGGAGTGGGAACCACCCAAGAATGTGTCCGAAGTCAAAAGTTTTCTTGGTCTTGCAGGATACTATCGGAGGTTCATTTAAGGTTTTTCTTTGATAGCTAGTCCCATGACCAAGCTATTAAGGAAAGAACAGGCATTTGTTTGGAGCCTAGAATGTCAGCAGAGTTTTGAAGAGCTTAAAAGAAAGCTGACCACAGCACCGATTCTGACAGTACCGAAGCCCGGAGTTGAGTATGTGTTGTTTTGTGACGCATCGGGACTTGGTTTAGGAGCCTTGCTGATGCAAGAAGGACGAGTGATTGCTTATGCCTCCAGGCAATTGAGGGCTCATGAGAAGAACTACCTGACATATGATCTTGAGATGGCAGCTGTGATCTTGGCTCGGAAGATTTGGAGACACTACTTGTTTGGAGAGAAGTGTCAAATTTTCACCGACCACAAATGTCTTAAGTACATCATGGCTCATGAGTGACAGAGACGTTGGGTTGAGTTGCTTAATGATTATGACTGTACTATAGAGTATCACCCAGAAAAGGCTAATGTGGTAGCTCATGCCTTGAGCCGGAGACAAGTAGGGGAAACTTCTACTAGTTACTCGATGTTCTCGCTTATCGAGTTAAGGAAGCTAGGAGTTGGCTTGACAATTGATAATACAGGAGCTTTGCTGGCACACATGAGTGTCAAGTCCAACCTAAGAGGATGGATAATGGAGTTACAAGATGGAGATCCCGACCTGGTCAAGCTAAAGGAAGGAGTAAGGAGTGGAAAAGAAGAGAAGTTTCGTATAGTTGATGATGGAGCACTGATGATTGGGAAACGGATATGTGCACCCAATGTCAGTAATCTGCGCAGTCAGATTCTGGATGAAGGTCATATGACGCCATATGTGATGCATCCTGGAAGCACCAAGATGTATCAGAACCTGAAGAGCCATTTCTGGTGGCCTCGTATGAAGAAGGATGTAGGCGAGTATGTTGCAGGATGTCTTACTTGCCAACAAGTGAAAGCCAAACATTAGGCTCCGGTAGGGAAGATGAGATCGTTGACAGTGCCCGAATGGAAGTGGGAGATGATCACCATGGATTTTGTGATTGGTTTACCGATGACTCGGAGGCAGCATGATGCTATTTGGATCATCGTTGACCGATTAACAAAATTGGCTCATTTCCTCCCTATTTGCCAAACTGATACCATGGACACATTGGCGAGTAAGTATGTTGCTGAAGTTGTGAGATTACATGGCATTCCAAAGTCCATAGTCTCAGATAGAGATCCGAGGTTCACATCACGTTTCTGGAAGAGCTTGCAAGCTGCTTTAGGAACCAAGTTGAGCATCAACACCGCTTTTTATCCTCAGACAGATAGACAGTCTGAGAGGACCATACAGACGCTGGAGGATATGTTGAGGGCTTGCGCACTTAACTTCAGTGGGAGTTGGGATAAGTATCTACCCTTAGCAGAGTTTGCGTATAACAACGGCTACCATTCCAGCATTGGTATGCCATGGAAAGAAGTGTAGAAGTCCAGTGTGTTAGGATGAAGAAGGTATGAGACTGATCGTTGAACCGGATCTAGTCCAACAGACAGTTGGCAAGATCCAGACGGTGAGACAATGTATGAGAGCTGCTCAGGATCGGCAGAAAAGCTACACCGACAAACACCGACGTGAGATGGAGTATAATGTTGGTGAGAAGGTTTTCCTCAGAATAGCACCTCGGAAGGGTGTGATTAGGTTCGGCAAGAGAGGAAAGCTGAGCCCAAGATATATCGGACCCTATGAGATCGTGGAGAGAATTGGACCACTAGCTTACAGGTTGTCCTTACCTGATGAGCTATCACGTATTCATGACGTGTTCCATGTCTCTATGCTGAGGAGATATCAATCGGACCCTAGCCATATTGTGGCGCCAATGGATGTTGACGTAGCAGAGGACCTTACCTACACAGAAGTGCCATAACAGATTCTTGCTCGAGAAGTTCGGCAGTTGCGGAACCGTACCATTCCCATGGTAAAGGTCAAGTGGAGTAAGCATTCTGCTAATGAGTCTACATGGGAAGTTGAAGAACACATGCGTCCCAGTATCCGCATCTCTTCACAGAATAGAAAAGAATTTCGAGGATGAAATTCTTTTAAGGGGGTAGACTGTGACAGCTCGGGTAAAATTTATGTTTTTACCGGGATTATAAAAGGCCTTGTACAGTAATTTACCTTATGAAATTAATCTTGGGTAATTATTTCAAGGTAAATTATGCATCGGATTCTGAAACCGACCCTTACCCCACATCCTAGATTTTTCCGCAGATTTTACGGACCAGAGTTGGTATTTTTTGGGTCCATGAATCTTCAGAAAAGTCAGGTTTATCCTCGAAATAACGAACCAGAAATAAAGTCAAGCGGGTATTATAGTTATTTTCTGGTCCGGACGGGACACACCTCACATACTGCACAGTAGTGCTTAATTGAGGCTGCTGCCGCCTCTTTCCTGTGTTGCCCGTGTCTTCTCCTGTGTAACCTGTGATAAGCACTTTCTTTCTTTTCCAGTGTCTTCATCAGCTTCCCAGTGCACACCAACACCATCATCTTTTCTTCTGCAAATACACACTCTCCGATCCTCGTCTGCCTACAAAACCTCTGCCAACCACCTTCCTTCACTACAAACCAGAAGAAAAAAAAAAAGAAACAAAACACAGCCACCCAACCAACCAGTGACTGCCATGTCACCCCCTCCTCCCTTCTTCTTTTCTTTTCTTCCTCCCGTGGCCGAGCCACCACCGAACTCCACCTCACGCGACGCTGACACGATCTGTAGCAACGACCACCAGCCACCTGCGTCACAGCCGCGGCGCACCACCCTCTCTTCTCCTCGCTCGTCGCTGCAGGAAGCCGCCGCGGCCGTTCGAACAGAGGAAGCCAAAGCGAGCCGCCCGTCCTCCCCGTCCTGCAACTGCCGCCGACGCCTGCAGCACCAGCAGCCACCGCGCCTCCTCCTCGTGTCTGTGCTGCATCAACGTCACCGCTCGCCCCTCCCGTCTCATGCCGCCGTCGCATCTAGGTGAGTTACCCGTTTTGTAAATGGGTGTATTGTTGAGTTGAAGACGACCCGAATATCAGGGTCGCGGGTCGACCTGGCTGTGCAAGCGGGTCAGTGGGTTGATTGGGCTGCTGGGCTGGACTGCCTAGCCTGGGCCTGCGTGTGGGCCTATGCCTGGGCTCCTAGTTGGGTCTGGGCTTGACACTATGCAAGGTCTGGGCAGGTACTATTCATGGCCCAGTCTGAATTAAAAAAAACGAAAATAAATTCTGGAAAATATAAATGATTATATTTGGTATATGGGAATAATTTGGAAAATATAAATGTGTATAAATAATATTACGGAAAATACAAGATGAGAGAAACAAAAATATATATAAATTTTGGAAAGGGTATTAACAAAGTATGTACCGAAATAATAACCGGGTATAAGTATGGTATTTTTGACACTTGAAAATAAATGGTGAATTATGATGATAATGGAGAAATAACCCGAGGCAGTGCCGAGACGAGTCAGTATTTATTTTACGGCTTACAGTATTAGTTATCATTTGCATATCATGGTTGTGCATCTTATGTGTACATATTTATTTATTTAATATAGGAGCTGATAACGAGCAGTATCCCGAGGAACCAGAGCTGGGACATTTCGAGGACTTTCATGAATAGGAAAATCGGCTAAGGTGAGGATGGATAACCTTTGATATGTTGCACATAATACTCTGTGTGTGTTTCTCTGATAATTATTGCTTGATTGAACTGTTGAGCCGATTGAGTTTGGTTGTGGTGTTACTGCTATTGTTGCTGATTTATTGATTGTGGATAACCTGAGATAATTAGATAATTGAAAGTTGTATTGACGACTTTATTGTCACTTGGGAAGTAGTGGTACGACTCGATGGTTAGAAACTGTTTTGTGGTGGCTATGATTTGGGTTACTTGTGATAAGCATGTCTATGCTTGGGATGTCTATCCCGGTTTATTATATTTTTGGGATGTCTATCCCTGGGATCTATTTTTGGGATGTCGATTACTGGGCTCTCTTGGTTTGATCTAGCACCCATAACATGTTAATAACCAGATACGACCCTAGCTTGTCCAGTGGCAGGGCCCTGAAGATAAAATTGGAAATTATATTGTCTTTTGGTCTTGGCTCAGTCATGATCTGGTTGAATCTTTGATTTGTCTTTTGCTAGTATTTTCTTCGAAAGTATTATGTTAGCCTGCATATCTCTGTTTATCCTTGGGCGGTGAGCTCTTCGGACTCACCCCTCGCCTGCGGGGTTTCATCCCGTAGGTTGAGTTGCTCGTAGTACAGGTACGTGGTTCGGCCAGCTGCTGTTTCTACTCCACCAGACCCCAGATCCATACCTCCGTGCATCTCATTCTAAGACTACCGCTGTTGTATTTTATATGTTATTGTGTTGCTGTATTACTTCTGTTGCCGTATCATATGTTTTCTGTTGCTGTTGTTGAGCTTTGGGAGAGTTTGTGGCTTGAATAATGGTCCCCGGGATCGGGTGACAGATGCTGTACTTGAGTTTGATTGTATTATACTTTGTAACATATGTACTGTCTGCTACTGTAATAAGAATAGTTCTGGCGCGTGTTTATCCTGTACGGTAAAATACGGGTCGGGGCGCTTCAGGGTCCAATTTCGCAATTTTTTCTAATATGTTTGGGAGAAAAAATTTCAATAAATAATACATCTATTCTTCTAGATACCTAAGGAAAGAAAAGTTGAGAGGCCTTGTTTACATATAAATTTTTTAAATATAGGTTTGGGTGTTTGTAAAACAACTAATTCATACGCCATCAATAAAATAACTTTTTTCAAGAGCCATTGCAATAAAAAATTTAAACCAGTGAATAAACTAATTAATAATTTTATATCCTAAAATCCTCCCTTAAAAAGTCTTGTGCTTTTTAATTCATCTAGAATAGAATAGACGTTTAATCATAACGATTCCACTATCATAATAAAATTTAAACCAAAATGTAAAATATATTTAGCACTAATTATAATATTAATCATTGTAATTACATTATCAATTATCCAAATTATTTTAATCCCATTTCTTAAGTTTTTTTTACGGGATATAGTCTAACAATCCCACCTAAGCTTAGCCGAGGGTGAAACATGTCTTATAGTCGCAAGTAATGATTGGTGGTTAGTGACTAAGTAAAAATGTTAGCAACTTGATTATTAGTGCTAATTAAGGAAAAAAAACACTGTCAAGTAACTGTAGGCAAAAACACAAGAAAAGGCAAGAATAATATGGAAAATTGTGGCGGAGGGCAAGAAGAAAAATTACCACGCAATGATCATAACTCTCCATAATATTTGTTCAGATTGGTATGTCTAGGGACTATACTCTATCAAAGTATCCCATTCAATCTGATTCAAGTTACCATTAATATGCCAATAGGCTTGTAGTTCATTGACACTCATGTGTCAAAAGCACAAGAGGAGTGACCTATCACATTACAATGTTAATTTTTCCATTTTTTTTTCTTTAACGATGAATACTCAAAACTTCCTATTGCAAGTTAAAAAAAGGGGGAAAATCAACAACTGATAAATTACTGACCCAGGTCAAAAAATGATAATAAAGAAGTACTAGTCGTTGCATCACGAGGAAAGGTAGGGTATTTGTCAAGTGGAGAAAACATAAGCATAACGTACTTCTTTTCATCCAAATACATGTTCTTTCCACATCGATATCAAAAATAGATGGAATGCCGCGTAAAAAAAAATGGATGGAATGCCTTGTCGATGGCTTCGGTACAATATGAGGAGTAAAAGAATAACAATTAAAATATTTAGCGATCCAGATGGTATAATCATATAAACAACATAGCCAAAAACTGACTAATTGAGGTTGGTTCAAGTAGTAAGCGACTTGTTCCGCTTAAGCGAGGTCTGGAGTTCGAGTCTTCGTGTACGCAGAAAACCTCATTTGGGAGACTCACCCACCATTACCTAGATGCGCCACTCGAGTCGAGCTGGATTTAGTCTGGTGCCTTTGATGTCCTTAAAGGTGGACTGACCCGGGATATCAGTGGGAAACCAAAGAAAAAATATAGCCAAAAACTGATGAAAACTAAGAGAACAAAATGATGGAGTACTCCATAGATATGCCTTTGATGTCCTTAAAGGTAGACTGGCCCGGATACCAGTAGGAAACCAAAAAAACATAGCAAAAAATTGATGAAAACTAAGAAAACAAAATGATGGAGTACTCCATAGCAAGGTTTTGAAAACCGGACCCGGCATCGAACCGGCCAAGGTAGTAGATCAATATAACCGGGACTAAACCGGGATAAAACCGGGGTTCAACCGGGGTTTAACCGGAATTTCAGCAGACCGGAGATGTGCTAGAAAGGCGGTTGAACCGGGATAACCGGTCGAACCGGTCCGGTTTTGATAACCTTGCTCCATAGAGATGGGTTTGTTTATTATGGTGAATATTATTTTGTCTTAGGAGGATGGAGAGAAATTGAAGAAAAATGGGGATTTTGGGGTTTTTTGTACCTCAACTTTTTTGGTTACATACGTGTATCCTGAGTTTTAAAATTGTTTCAATTGTGTACACCGGAGCAGGGATTCCATGTGTCGTTCACTGATTGGTGCCATGTGTTTTTTTCCCACTTTTCTTTTTCTCAGAAAAAATATTTATTCAGTTATATAAAAAGTAATTTTTTGAAAGAAAATATATGGGTCCTTTTTAACCGAGTCATAAATTTGTACATTCTCCACATTCAACCGTGTAACTCACCACCATACAAGCCCCAAGACGAGGCGAGGAAACTAGAGTCGCGGAGGACAAGGTGACAGGGACACAACCCGAGTGACAACTGGACCACTGCCACCGCCTGAGCGTCGGAAACAGAAGCTCTTGCCACGACCAACGAGATCGCCAGTGTTGAATGAGGTGAATGGCAGATCCTCTCAAGTATTCCCCTCTTCTTTCCTTCAATCCAAAGCAGGCAACTTCCGCCTCCACAAGCTAAAAAACCTTGTCCAATCCTCCCGCCCGTTGATCCCCTGTCATCGCCACCTCACCCCGCCTAAAGACTATTGATATGGCGTCCCGATCGAGCATTTCTTTTTCTTTTTTATTTTCATAATTGAAAAATATATATTTTCCAAATGATTACATTTTTGTGTTTGGAAAAAAGATAATGGAGCCCATGTAAAAAACGCATGGCACCAATCAATGGTCGACACCCGACATCCCTGCCCAAGCATCAATCCAGGATATACAATTGAAACACATCTTAAAATTCAGGGGTTTATGATTGTGAAAAAAAAAAAGTCGGAATATACATTCTGTACAAACTTAAAAGTGGGATACTAAAAGACCTCCAAAACCAAAAAAAAAAAGAAAAAGAGAAGATGGTACCAAGCAAGACCAGGATGAATTATTTTATAAAGTCTATACTTGATTAATCAATCTGTAAATACTTGATTAGTCTATACTTGGTCGTTGGTTGGGAGGTTTCTCATCTTTTCTTGGTTTTGCCATTAACATGGTGGCAGAGTTAGGTGCTATACGACATGGATTGCATTTGGCTTGGGACAAAGGGTTTCGTCTGGTGGTGTTAGAGTCTGATTGTAAGGAGGCGCTGGCGCTCCTTTCTCGCCCTTTGGCAGCAACTCATCCTCTCGCTGCTCTGGTTCTGGACATTATGGCATTGAGAGATCGGGCCTGGCAGGTTGTTCTTGAGCATGCTCTTCGGGAAGCTAATGCTTGTGCTGATTTCTTGGCCAAGCTTGGTGCTCGGGGTACGGGTATGTTGCATCTTTGGGAGGCTCCGCCGGGTGGTCTTCATGTGCTGCTCACTGCTAATTGTGCTGGCGTGGTTCACCAGCGCCTTTGATGTCTTTTGTTTTCTTGTAGCTTTTCATTCCAGTTTTTTAAACTTCCGATGTACCCAAAAAAAGTAAATTAATGATGTTTGGTATTTTTAATCATATTTATTTATTTGGTTTAGTTATATTTTTAAGACAAAATGGGTATGGATTAATTACTCTCATTTCAGTTAAAATAATTACTCTCATTTTTCTCCAATTTAAGTAAATCCTTCCCACCTTTTTCAATTTCCTTCCAATCTCATCACTAGAGGAGGCCTTGAGTTCGATTCGACAATCAATGAAAATATTTTAATATTAATGTGAGGTTCGTCCAAGTCATAAGCGAGTTGGTTTCGTTCAAGCGGGGTCTGGAATTTGAGTCTTCCTGTACGCAGAAAATTTTTATTGGAAAACTTACCACCAGGTGCGCGAATAAAAAAGCCCAAAAAATATAAAAGTATCTTAATATATTTTGTTTCTTAAAATAGTAAACAAGGGAAATACTGCTATTATTACTAATATATCTAATTACTTTTTTAAAAAAATCCACGGTGGAGAATAACTTAAAGAAAGTTCCAGGGGAAATAGTGCTACTGTTACCATCCCTTAAACGATTCCTAATAGTACGAATCCAACGGTGGAGAATAACTCCAAACCATTATAAAATACTCTTTAAGACTGTAGGGTTTTCACAGCCATCGACACTGCTGTGTCTGTGTGTGTCTCCTTGTAGTTTCTATGCCAGCTTCTTCTTCATATTTTTTTCCACTTATAATCTGGGTGTGTCTATTTATTTTTTAGATTTTGGGTCGTCGTTTTTGGTTTTGATATCTTGACGTGATTCCGAGAAGGAATCAAGCAGTTGATGAGTAGGGGGCAAACCATTTTCAAAGTGTTTGTAAATCCCCAAAGAGTAGAGCGTCATACATGATAACGGGGTTGATGTTGATGGTCCTCCTTCCTTCCTTCCTGGGGTTGAGCTCCTCCGTCGCCCCTGTGGTCTCATATTCCATCGCCTTTGGGAGCGGCATCCCTCCTTTCTGTGTTCCTTTTTTTTTTCTTTTAGAGTGGTTGATTTCTATTATTGTTTCTTCCTTACTGTTAATTTTGCCTTTTATTGGAGTCTTATCTTATGCCTGAACTGTTGCTGTTCCTTCTTTTGAGCTGAGTTTTTTGGGGTCGGAGATTGTGGGCTTGCTTTCTTCAAATATATAGAAATGAGTTTTTGAGGTGAGGAGATAGCAGAGAGGAGGAATCAGGGTAGAAGAGTATTGCAAGAGTTTTTGGATTTTGGTGGCTTTGTGGTTCATCCTCGACTTTGAGTTCGCTCAGGTAAAAAAAAGACACGAGTCCCACATCGGTCAAAAAGGCACTTGTTTTGTATTTTATAAACTGTCGCCCTACAAACGCTTGGTGTCGAGTTAGGTTGCGCTAACTTGTAACCAAGCGGGACACCAAGGTGGCTGACTGTGCTGTGCTATGGGCCTTTCCCTTACCTGGACCCCTGGACCTGTGCAAGACCCCGACACTTGGACCAATGGACATATGAACACTTGGGACGAAGACGAAGCAAAACGATCTGTACATGGACAATTGACCTGGAACATACATAAACCTATTGGATCACCTGGACTATGGACTGGTTGGACATCTTATATAAGACAAGCCCATTCCTGAAAGGAAATAATGGATACGGACCAAAAACAATGAACCAATTCTTGACAAGACATAGGACTGGACATATACGAGATTGATTAAGGCCCATAGCACCATACAAATTTTTTTTTATTTCCAATTCTTAAAAAAAATCCATGGTATATGAGATTTTGGTTGCTGAGGTACAATTCCAAATTTACGCGCTACTGCTACGAACTAGCCCTACTACTCGCAAAACTGAAATTACAAGATCATCCATTAACTGAATTTGAATGGATGTTATCTTTTTTTTTTTTTTAAGGAAAAGAATGGATGTAATCTTTGTACATGTTGATTTTGATAATTTTCGGTTGTAATTTTTTTTAGAATTTAAGTTTTTTAGAATTCAAAGACTTAATTAATTTAAATTAAAATTGAAGGAGCTTTTTTTTTTTTTGAGAAAAAAATTGAAGGAGCTTAACAGCTATTTTATAGTATCAGGGGACCAAAAAATTAATACACTAAATGTTAACGGAGAGAGTTGATTTAGGGACGTTAACATGAAAGGTCTCTCTGCCGGGGCAACAACCTTAAAGTTTTGGAATGTGATGTTCTTGCAACCCAGCACGTTAATCATATCTTTGATCATTGCATTAGAGACGAAATTGAACCATAAATTCTGCATTGGTTGGAGGCATTTATATGATGTTAGTGCCACCATACTCGTCAATCATATATATATATCTCGACAAAAAAAATCATATATATATAGATATAGGTAAATATATACTTACAACGGGAAATTTGTTGCAAGCTGGATTTAGGTGACAGTTATTGTTGCCCCATGCAATATGTCCTTGGCCATTCCTTTTCCAGATTATGTAAATCCATCAATGTATTGGAAAGTAATCCAGCTCTCCCCATTGGGCTCTGGTGGTGCCTTCACTTTCCCTTCCACTTGAAGTTCAATTGCAGCTTTGCAAGGACCTAGCAGTAGCAATTCTGCCGGTCCCATTAAGTATTCCCCTGCTGGAATTAGGACCTTGCTTGGAGTTGTCCATGCACATGCTTCTTTCTAGAGGCAGTACGCAACCAATGAAATGAAATAAAGGTTTAAGATACTTATCCCCTTAAATTATTTCTGCAGAAGCCCATGAATTGGCCCAGAAAACGTTATTGGTCCTGGAATAACAACGGGCCTCGAGCCCATAAGAAGACTATAAGTCAGTAATCAACAGTGATCAGCCGCATGTTCCCACAATCATCCGCTCATCCCAGCCGTCCGATACATCCACCTCATCCCTTCATAAAAACTTTCCCACCCACAGCATCAAAGCATAGCTGTCGCGATTGTATTCTTTGTTGTGCTACTTACTTTCTTGTAGGTTTTCTCTTCTTTTCAAAGTTTTCAGATCTGTCCGTCTTGTGTAGGCGTTTTTGGATCTGATCCCAGTTAGGTTTGTGTTGTGTTAGTCTGATGATGTATGTTTGATGGCTTCACTATCTGGTCAGTGAGGATTTCTGTCCGTTCCCACTAGACTCGTTCCCTTGAAGCAATACTGTTTGTGCTGCTGTTTTTTTTTTTTTCAAATCTCTCCCTTAATTTAAATTTTAGTTGTAAATCCCCACCAAAAGAGTTAAACATACCTCATATATGATAATGAGGTTGATGTTGAGGCTCCTCCTTCTTTCCCTTCCTTCCTTCCTTCCATCGCCTTTGACAGCGGCATTGCTGCCTTTGCCTATTGGAATTGGCCATGGGATCCATATTTCCGTACCTCTTCTTTTTCTTTTATGATTTTTGTTACTACTTTCATTTGATTAGATTAGATTAGATTATTATTATGTTGAATCTACATATAGATCAGATGCCAATGAGGAAATGATTTCACCAAGTTAACCATCTTTCGGGACTGAATGGCTTTGTTTAAGCCTTGCTGTTAATTCTGCAATTCTGAGGCATCATTCCCTCCCTTTTGTGTTCCGTGGTTGATTTCTATTATTGTTTCTTCCTTACTGTTAATTTTGCCTTTCATTGAAGTCTTATGCCTGAACTGTTGTTGTTCCTTCCTTTTTGTTAATTTTGCCTTTTATTGAAGTCTTATGCCTTTACTGAATTTTTCAATCTTAAGACTTACTTTCTTCGAATAATAGAAATGACATTCTGAGCTCCCTTTCCCTTTCTTCTGTTTGGTTTTTTTTTTAATCTTTCCATCTCGCGGAGAGGTGAGTGCGGCGGTAAATGCCGGCGCCGGCAGCATTCGCATAACTACGACGGTGATAGTAACGAGAAGTCGGAGAAGAGTAGTTGCAAGAGATTTTGGTGGTGGGTTTGTGTTTCGAGTTCGACTTCGCTCATTGGCAGTAAAGTAAAAAAGCCAACCACATCGGTCAAAAGGCACTTGTTTTTGTTCTTTATTATGAGTCTGGCCCTACAGGCTGTTGCTGTCGAGTTAGGTCGCGCTAACTTGTAACCAAGCGGGACACCAAGGATGCTTATTGTGCTATGGGCCTTCCCTTACCTGGACCTGAGCATGACCCCTACACTTGGACCAATGGAACATATGACACATGAACTCGGAGAAATCGACAACATAATAATAACACAATTGGGACAATGACGAATGAAAACGTATATATGCACCGAATCACTACATTGGACTATTGACATGGAACAGATATATAAACCAATTGGATTATACCTGGACGATGGACCATGTAGAGATGGATATGGACAAAAACAATGAACCAATTCTTGACAGGACATAAGACTGGACTTATACGAGACTCATTAAGGCCCATAGCGCACACACATTTTTTTTTTCCAATTTTTTAAAAGAAATCCATGGTCCTATAGATTTTGGTGGCTGAGGTACAATTCCAAATTTACGCTACTGCAATTAACCCTATATGTTTTCATTGGATAATTTTATTAACTTTTCATATTTTTTAATTTATTATTTTTAAAATTAGAATTATTATCATAAAAACTCCCTTCCTACCTCTACTATCCTCACAATCTCTCTAAATTAATTATTGTCATATTATCTTGCTTTACTTTCTAACCTTCATATCTCTTTTTGAAAAAAAAAAAATTTCCATTTCTTAACTCTAATTTTATTATTTAATTAATTTATTTCCACAATAGTTTTTACTCCACTTTCCCAAAGAGTCAGTTTTATTGGTGTTTATATAAACCTTAATTTTCACATTCTAATCTATATTGTTGCTTACCTACAACTGATCTTTGGAGGACTTCAATATTAATAAGAATCCATAGCTTGGTTGCCAGGAATGGGTCCTATTGAGAGGGTGGAGGGCGTCTTCACCCCAACAAAACTTGCTAATATGACGCGACACCTTAGACCGCCATGGTTCCTGGAATTAGTCCCTTATTCACGCTTTAAATCATTTATAATTTTATCAATGGGCTTGTAGCTCATTGGCATTTTTGTGGGTGAGGTTTTGGGTTGAGTCTCATTCTCCTCGGCTACTATCAAAAAAAATTATTTATAATTTTTTTGAACAAATTAAGTAAATTTGGTCTTAAATATGAAATCGATAAAATATTTATACCCTAAATATAATTGGGCCATAAACTGGAACCTATCATGTTAGCGAGTCAACCCACGACTTGACTTGTTAATTTTTTCATCGTGTCGGGTCAATCTATTTAACTAAACGGATTCAAAATCTCTAACCTATACCTAATAATTTCGTGTCGGACTGTCCTGTCAATGCCCGGTTTGTCAAGTTTACTTCTGCTTCAGTCGTCTTCGTGGGAGGAGCTGTGGGTCTTTTCGGTTTAATAGCTTTAGTTTTTTAGAGTGAAAAAAAAAAATAGAGTGGAGGAGGACAGAAATAGGGATACGAAAGAGCAGATCAGTACTAAGTCAAAAAAAAAAAAAAGAGTCTTCCCACAAATAAGTAAAAAAATATGAAAGAAAAAAAAATGAAAGAGATACCATAGATTGCAATAA
Source organism: Turnera subulata (assembly GCA_028386065.3). Classification (NCBI taxonomy): domain Eukaryota; kingdom Viridiplantae; phylum Streptophyta; class Magnoliopsida; order Malpighiales; family Passifloraceae; genus Turnera; species Turnera subulata. The sequence continues at coordinate 105,081 of JAKUCV010006115.1, forward strand.
ATTTTGGTGGCTGAGGTACAATTCCAAAATTTACGCTACCACGTACTAGCCCGACTACTCGCAAATAACGAACGAGGTACAATTCCAAATAACGAACGACATGTGAAAAAAAGGGTTAAATACACATAATTCTTCCATTAACTGAATTTGAATGGATGTAATCTTTTGTACATGTTGATTTTGATAATTTTGGTCTCGCGGCTAATTTTTATCCGAAATTATTGACATGCCAAGTAGTCTATATTCATAATTTACATAGGTTAGAATTTCACGCGCAATAATTTTGTGTTAGCATATAATGTAAAATCTATTGCTCCATAATTTTCCTTTTCCATGGAAGACTAATTTTTCCATAGTTTTTTCTTTTATTTTACTTATTCGTCTAATTTATATTATTTTTTACGGAAAGATCAGGATTATAGGAATGCACAATACACAGAATAAGATTATGAAAGGCACACCGAATTGTGTTGCCTGTGTCACTGTTATATACTGATACTTGCGTACATTGAGCAGAAGTTTACAATGAGTAAAATACATTAGATACAGTTGGTCACAATGTTATCACAAACTAGTGCATATCGTGATAGTTGTTAAGTGTTATCCTTCTTGTGTTTATCTTCTGCTAGCAGTCCCCCGCAAACGAAACCAGGCGATGCATAGAGGTTGAGTTTGGTTCTTAGATGCTGAAAACGGCGAGATGATAAGGGCTTTGTAAGGATGTCTGCTAACTGGTTCTCACTGTTGAGAAACCGAACCTGCAGCTGCTTGTTAGTGACCCTGTCGCGAACAAAGTGATAATCCAAGTCCACGTGTTTCGTCCGAGAGTGTTGAATCGGATTGTGACTGAGGTAAGTGGCTCCAATGTTATCACACCAGAGTTCCGGAGTACGTACCGGACTAACACCAAGCTCTTTTAACAAAGATTCTACCCAAACTAACTCGGCACTTCCATCGGCCAATGCTTTATACTCAGCCTCGGTGCTTGAACGCGCGACAGTGCGTTGCTTGCGGGAGGCCCAAGACAGGAGATTCGAACCAAGAAAAACCAAGTAACCAGCTGTGGACTTTCGATCATCTAGGTTGCCCCCCCAATCGGCATCGGTATAAACAGATAAATGATCAGTGGTGCTCGGCCTGAGCAAGAGACCATGTGCGCAAGTAGACTTCAAGTACCAGAGGATTCTTTTAACAGCAGTGTAGTGATCTTCCATCGGCTGATGCATGAACTGACTGACCTTGCCAACAGCATAACCAATATCTGGACGAGTGATGCCTAGATACTGAACAGACCCAACTAACCGGCGATAAAGCGTAGGATCAGAGAATGGTTTCCCCTGGTGCTTCGTGAGCTTGGCCGATGTAGAGACAGGTGTGGCAACAGGTTTGCAATCATCCAGGCCGGCCGTGTGCAATAAATCCTTAATGTACTTGCGTTGAGAAAGCAAGACCCCGTGTGGAGTATAGTCTACTTCGACACCAAGAAAGTAGCTTAACCGGCCAAGATTCCTGATAGAAAACTCAGTTCCAAGCCTAGAAATTAAGGTGTCGATAAACGAAGCATTGTTGCCAGTGATTAAGATATCATCAACATAAACAAGAGCATAAATAAGAAGAGATTGAGTTCGCAAAATAAAAAGAGAACTATCTGACTTGGAAGCGCTGAAACCATGATCAACAAGATGGTCACTTAGCCTTTTGTACCATGCTCGAGGGGCCTGTTTAAGCCCATAAAGAGACCGTTGAAGACGACACACATGAGCTGGTTTGTCTGGGGCAAGAAAACCTTGCGGTTGTGCCATAAAAACCTCTTCCTCAAGGCGACCATGCAAGAAAGCATTTTTGACATCTAGCTGATGCACCTGCCAGTGATGGGATAAGGCAATACTAAGAACAGTGCGGATTGTCACTGGTTTCACCACAGGACTAAAAATTTCCTGATAATCAATGCCTTGCCGCTGATTGAAACCCTTTGCAACCAGGCGCGCTTTATAGCGCTCAATTGTGCCATCAGCTCTGCGCTTAATCCGGTAAACCCATTTGTTGCCTACTATGTTCATGGAAGGATGGAAAGGAACCAATGTCCATGTGTTGTTGCTGATCAAAGCATTAATTTCATCCTGCATAGCATGGCACCATTCTTCATATTTAAAGGCGTCTGTGTACGAAGTGGGTTCTGTAACGGGAGGGTCAGGTTTGGTTATGAGATAATTAGATGGGGAGAAACGTTGAGTGGGTTTTGGCTTAGGGCGAAGGTTCATGCGGGTAGCACGTGACACAGGAGCTGGATGTGGACTAGAAGGAGGAGTCTGAGGTGAGGATTGGTGAGGTGGAGAGTCCGGTTCTGGATAGGTGAGCTGTCTATGCGAGAGTGTAGGAGAAGTGGTAGAAGAGGGTATGGGTCTCGAAGAGGATTGAGTTGGAGATAAGGGAGAAAAAGTAGTAGGTGTCAGTGAAGAAGTAGTAGTAAAGGGAGGAAAAGAAGGGGCTGAATGTGGCATACCTGTTTCTCCCTGCACTGGTGTCGTGTCCGGGAAGAATACGTGAAGAGGGACAGAAACCCACTGACCAGATGTTGGTGGTTGTGTGAAACTTGGTTTCTGGGTTGTATGTGGAAAGATATGTTCAAAGAACTTGACATGGCGAGCAATATACATACGTTTAGTGACTAGGTCAAGACACTTATAACCATGATGCTTAGTACTATAACCTAGGAAAAGACATGGAATAGACCGAAAAGATAGTTTGTGTTGGTTATAAGGTCTTAGGTGTGGATAACACAGGCAACCAAAAACGCGTAAAAAGGTGTAATCGGGTTGATGACAGTATATGACTTCATATGGAGACTTATTGGACAAGATTTTAGTGGGCAACCTATTTATGAGAAAAACGGCAGCGTCAAATGCATAAGTCCAGTAGGTTAGTGGTAGGTTTGCCGTGGCTAACAAGGTTAAACCTGTTTCAACGATGTGTCGATGGCGACGCTCAATAGATTCATTTTGTTCGTGCGTGTGTGGGCACATGACTCTGTGTCTAATCCCTTGTTGAGAAAAATATTTACTTAAAGAACGAAACTCGCCTCCCCAATCAGTTTGAACTGATTTGATTTTCGTGCTAAATTGACATTCCACACGGGCTTGAAACATTTGAAAAACAGAGAAAACATCAGATTTCTTCTTTATTGGAAAGAACCAAATAAACTTACTGAAATCATCTAAGAAAACAACAAAATACTTGAAGCCATCAACACTAAAATGAGGGGAGGGGCCCCAAACATCACTAAAGACCAGATCTAATGGTTTATTGGCACGATTAGTGCTTGACGCAAGATGTAAACGTGAAGATTTCCCTAATGGACAGGAAAGACAAGGTGAGACTGAAGAACTACGGGCAAGAGGAATTTGAAAATGCTGGAAAAGAAATTGTTGAACTTGTGCATGAGGGTGTCCAAGTCGCCTGTGCCACGTATCTTCCCCTACCCGGACAGCAGACAACATAGAAGGAGAACAGACAGCAGGTGAAGGCGAGAAAGTGTATAAGCCATTATTACTCGTTCCGGTAATGAGGGGAGTCTTGGTGATTCGATCCTTAACAAAAAAGAAGTCAGGGTGAAACTCAAAGAAAACATTATTGTCACGAGTGAATTGTTGCACAGAAAGTAAGGATTTGGTAATAGCAGAGACATGGAGAATATTCTTAAGGTACAAAGGACGATTAGAAGAAGAGAATTGAGAGTTACCGATACCCGCTATAGCAAGGTCATGACCATTACCCACTTGCACAGTATCACCACCAGAATACTCAGAATAGGGCTGCATGCTAAGAGGATCATGAGTCACATGGTGACTAGCCCCGGTGTCAGGAATCCACTGAGACACAGAATATGGATGAGTAACAGAGTTTACCGAGGGAGCAGCAGGAGTATAACGCTGATAACAGTAAGGAGCAGTATGTCCCACACGATGGCAAATTTGGCACCACGGTCGATTGGACTCTGACCCCCGAAAGGATCGATTGTCGGAAAATTGAGAAGAGTGGCCACCACGATTACCTCTGCCACGGCCGCGACCGCGCCGACCCCGGCCACCACGGAAAGGAGGTGAAAAAGACTGTTTTTGAGTAGTATGAGCCGAGGGTGGAACTGGGGCAGGAGCATCCGAGATTGGTGCAGCAGGCGATGGGAAAGGCTCAAGATTCAGAACTTTGACAGGATCATGATTAAGAAACTCAAAGCTCATAAGGGCACCCTGCAACTCAAAAAAGGAGAAGGGCTCGGGACGAGCAGTAATGGTAGTTGCAAATGTTTTTAAATCCGGCTGTAGACCCCGGATAAGATTAATCTGGAAATCAACTGCGGACAAGGCCTGGCCACTAGCCGCCAGTTCATCAGAATACCTCTTCGCCCGATTCATATACTGCAACACCGGCTCATCGGGATTTTGATTAATCTGCTGCAAGGCAGTATGAAGGGCCATCCGTCGGGCCTGATTAGGAGATGCCAGAGAGGATTCAAGTGCGTCCCAAGCAGCCTTGGATGTTTGTTTGCCAACAACATTGGGAAAAACTTCGACAGAAAGAGAAGAATTGATTGTGCTTAAGATGGCCTGATCCTGCTGCACCCATCGAGCATAGGCAGGGTTAGACTTGAGAACACCATCGGCACCAATAATCGTGGGAGATGGGCAAGGAAAACCACCAGTGACATAGCCAAGAACTCCCTGTCCTGCCAAAAAGGGTTCAATCTGAGCCCTCCAAAACACATAGTTAGTGTGGGATAATTGAATAGACACAAAATGGTGAGAATTACTAAGAGGCTGGACACCATCAGGTTGAGCAACTAGAACAATAACATGAGCATCAGTTGTCTTGGAAGAACCAGTATTGGTGGTAGATTCAGTTGGTAAGTCGTCTGACGACATGACAGGCAACCAGAAAACTTTTTTTTTTTCAACAAAGAAAAACAGATATGCAACCTAGGAAATCAGACTACTGAGGAAAACTAATGCGATTAAGCGATTAGCTCCGCTACCATATAGGAATGCACAATACACAGAATAAGATTATGAAAGGCACACCGAATTGTGTTGCCTGTGTCACTGTTATATACTGATACTTGCGTACATTGAGCAGAAGTTTACAATGAGTAAAATACATTAGATACAGCTGGTCACAATGTTATCACAAACTAGTGCATATCGTGATAGTAGTTAAGTGTTATCCTTCTTGTGTTTATCTTCTGCTAACAAGGATTATATAAAATACTTATTCATCCAGATATTTTGCTCGATCGAGGCAGTTCATTGTGCTATGTGATAATGGCAATACTTACACCTCGACACTTGAACAAATAGATATATGACACATGGATAATATTCCAATATAAATATGGATTGAAATAACGGGACACATGGACAATGGGACTGGAATAACCAAGAGTCCAAGACAACCTGTGGACTAGTTGGACAACAAGATGAGGCCCGCGAATGAATGAAACGACCGACACAGCATATAGACAATTGGACAAGGCCCAAGAATGAATGAAACGTGGAAATGGATTATAATATAAGACACATATGGGCAAAACCTTGACAAGGGCACATTTGGAATGGACTAACATAGCACATACAATTGCTTTTTTTTTTTTCTCATCCGGTATCCGGAGCTTCGCCTCGACTAATCTGGACTAGATCCGGGTCGCGCACCTAGTTATGGTGGGTAAAATGTTTATGTGGGATTTTAATTTTTTTAAAAGAAATCCATGGTGTATCTTTTTTTTGGTTTCCCATCCGGTATCCTGAGCGTGCCCTGACTAATCTGGTCGACCCGCATCACGCACCTAAATATGGTGTGTAAGTCTCCCAATAGGAATTTTCTGCCAGGAACCCATATCTAACCGTATGGAAGCAATTAATACCGGATCCAATTTGGCACACCTTTTTTTTATAGTAGGCACTTTTTTTGACGTGGAGAAGAATTTTCAATAAATAATATATCTATTCATCTAGATACACCTAAGAAAAAAAATGGAGTTGCTTACATATATTTTTTATTATAGTTTTGGGAGTTTGTAAAAGATATCAAGCAAAATCTCCACATTAGCCCTCGTGTTTTACTCATTTTGTTGGTTTGTACCATGGGGAGAGTAAGTCGAATTACATGAATTGCAAGAATTGTGGGATCAGGCAGTCCAAAAGATCAAAAATGATTTTCAGCAAAATTAATCAAAATCGGTGCTAATTGTATATGTACGCTTGGTTCATGAAAACAACTGTTTAAGCAGTAAAATAAATAAGAACACCAGGCAATATACAAGGAAATACTTAGGACCCATTTCTGTGCCATTTACATTACCTAGTTAAGATTCAACAATTAATTTTCTCAAGAATTAAATTCGTAACGTTTTGTAGTAACATTATTGGTACTTGATTATTAAGTGCTACAGGCAGAGCAGGCACATTTGGATTTCACAAAATGAGATATTGATACGTATATATAGCCACACAGCATATATATACTTCAAAGAAAGAAAATTACAGCCTCATAAAGAAACGAACACCATGTACGTACTCCCCCTCAAATGGAATCTACTGGAAAGCTCCCATAACTGAAGATCACTAACACATGTTTACACTTGTGAAAGTAACCAAGAACTGGATTACCATTTAATTAACTACCCCAGTCGTGCATGCCTACTTAATTAGGCAGGACACTTGAATCCAGGGGGTGGATTCTTGCCACAGTCAATGAGGACCTCAAGAGCAAGCGGTATGATGATATTGACATTAAGGAGCTTCGCCTTAATGGTAGTGCAAAGACACAGAGCCGCATCCAAGTCCACAAGTCCTTGAAGCACAGGGCAACAAGCATCCTTGGCGCTGCTGCCAATACCAATGTGCACTAGCCCACCTAGTACATCAACACACCCACCTAGCTTCAGTGTATCGATGGGACAAGTTTCTTGCTTGGGTGGTGGAGGTGGACATGGCACTACCGGTGGTGGAGGAGGAGGAGGGCATGGCGTTTCAGGCTGTGGAGGTGGCTTGCTACTGGGAGGAGGAGTCGCAACTGGAGGCTTTGGTGGTGGAAGAGTTGGTGGGCTTGGCGGCTTTACTGGCGGCAGCGGTGGTGGAGTAGTAGGTGGTGTTACTGGTGGCTTTGGTACGTAAGGGGGATGGACAATGGGAGGCAAGGGCACAACTGGTGGTGTGGGTATGGTAGGTGGTTTGGGAACAGCAGGAGGCTTGGGAGGATATATTGGTGGTTTGGGTACAACTGGTGGCTCGACGGTGGGTGGTTTGGGAGGGTATATTGGCGGTTTGGGTACAACTGGTGGCTTGACGGTGGGTGGTTTGGGAGGGTATGTTGGCGGTTTGGGTACAACTGGTGGCTTGACGGTGGGTGGTTTGGGAGGGTATGTTGGCGGTTTGGGTACAACGGGTGGCTTTACAGTGGGTGGTTTGGGTGGGTATTTTGGTGGTTGGGGTACAACGGGTGGCTTTACAGTGGGTGGTTTGGGTGGGTATTTTGGCGGTTTGGGTACAACTGGTGGCTTTACAGTGGGTGGTTTGGGTGGGTATTTTGGTGGTTTGGGGTGATATGGTGGCTTCACAGGGTGCTTGGGTGGTAGCTTGGGAGGGTGCTTGGGTGGTTTGTGTGTGGGTGTTGGTGGAGTAGGGTAAGGGCAGTAAGGACATGCAAGAGAACTAAGCAAAGTTCCCAAGTGGAAAAGAAGGATCAGGACAATACTAAGAGAATGCTTGGCCATTGTTTATGACCCGTGCTTATTTCACTAAAGAGATCTCTCAGTGCATTTTGAGGTTCCTAGCTACCATGCAATGGCATTCTTATAGATACAGTCAGGGAAGGATCAACCAAATTATGCTCTCGTTTTCACGGTTTACTTCTTTAATGCATCCCTTGTCGTGATCCATTGACTTTAAAGGACACCACAGATTTTCTGTATGCCACTAAACGTACTCTTTTTATGATTTCTCTATATGCGAGCAAGTTGGACGTTGATGCCACCCTCTGCATTTTATTTTTTTTTTGTTTTGATCCAACATAAGAGAATTTGGGGCATTGTATACGATAGTTGTTTCTTACAATTGTTATTCGCTTGTTATAACAATCTTAGTTTGGTATGTGTTACTGTAAAATTATGAGAATTCATCAAAGGTGACTTAATCAAGTTCAAGCTGCAGGTTGCTGTAAGGTCTGCAATATGGTTGGCAAGTCCCATAACCGAAATTTTCTGCATATACCAAGCTTGAAATTTACTTTCTAACCCATTCTTTGTGGTGTGTACACTAGCTCCTTTCAATTCGGGGAAGAGAACAGATACGAGTATACAGAGTTTCTAATAATCAGGGGTGGAAGTTCTAGTAGATTATGACAACTCTGAGTAGTTTCAGTGTAGTGTTATCCAGAAAAAATGTGTTATTGAAGCAATATATATATTTGGCAGTCAGGACAAAATGATCATTAAGAAAACGCGGTATGGGGAGATATTAGTACATTTTAACCTCTAGTGTCTATTGAACCCGTGATTGGCTAAAGCAGATAGGGAGCATGTGAATTTTCTTACAAATTGGCATTTCTTTCACTAGAAAAAAGGGATAATAGGACAAATTACACTCCCCCACCTTCTTTATTCAGTGGTAGAATCAAAGATTTTTTTTTTTTGAACGGTCAGTGGTAGAATCAAAGATCACAAAATTGAAAGAAACCAGAAAAGATGGGATATATTTCTTTTCGAGAAATAAAATAATATGAGATGTAGCTTTCAATATCCTTGCCCTTTGGATACTGCAAATGCGTTGCTTCTGGATAATCCACGATGTCGGCGATATGTGTACAAATCCAGCAAAGTGAAATTGGAAAATTCTTGGGCTGAATGTGAGAGATCTTTTTGCCGAAAATTCAATCCAGAGAACGTGGCTACATCTCCATTTTCCACTTTTAGACAAATTTTTCTGTTCCAAAGATGTGAAATTTTTTGATGCATGATCGAGCCTGAATGGACAGGGATTCTCTAAATATTTTCCTGTTAAGTCTTAATTAACAAGAAGATTAATTCATCAACAATTGTAGAATTCCCTCAAAAACCAAACTCTTGGTTCCTCAGGAAACCCAAGTTGTTTGTATGGAAACTGACATGTGGAACTATTTTACGATATAGCAATTACAAGTTGTATGTATATATGGAAACTGATGCATTTTACCGACATTTACTGTGGTGGCACACTTGCATTGATGTTACTTCACATCTACTTTGCTCGTTTAGGCTTTTCTTTGCTTGTCTTTTTATTTCTTTTTCTCCCTGTATGTGGTCCCTTAGACGATATAATTTACATCTTTTTTGTTGAACCTGATATAATTGACATATCCTGCATAATCTTTTCAAGAAACTTTTGATGTTCCCACCCCATTGATTGATATTGTTACCGGAGTACACTTGTTATTCTAAGAAAGAAAAAAAAAAATTTTGAGTCGTGTATGCTGAAAATTTTCATTGAAGACTCAACCACCATATTCAGAATATTCAGATGCGCAACGCGGGTTGAATTCAGATTAGTCGGGACAAAACTCCGGATACCGGATTGGAAAAAAAAAACAAACTTTTGGCACTGTTCATGTTGATCTAAAATTTTTACCTCAACTAATCCAGAACCGATTAGATCGATGAGAATTTTTTTTGCAAAGGACTCCGAAACCTACTCAAGCACAACCAAAGTTACTTATCCATCGAACCAACCCAACGTTGGTTGTCCTGCTGTGCATTTGAGATATAACAAAAACAACTTTTATACAATTTTTGCCTTGGTGACTCATCCTATAGAAATCTGTTGGCTTGTAGATAGGGCCTCAAATCTTTGACAAAAGATCTTCTCTTATTTATATATGTAGGACAGTACAACCTAGTTAGGCTACTTTATCAGGCAACTCAAACATAGAGGGAGAAACTCTATGGATTGTGGATTGAGCTGCTTGGCTCTCCATCATCTTTTGATTCATGATATTAAACTCAAGATGTCATCTTTTGAAGTTATTTTGTGTTCTTTTGTCCATAGAATTGAAAATTCTGTGGCCCTTCTCTTAACTTGGCTTTCATGCCCATTAGATAGGCAACCCTCCTATGCTATCTACATTATGAGAGGCTTGATACATGACTATAACCAATGCTGATCTAGTGTGTATCTTTATCATCAATCAATGAAATTCATTCGTAACATGTCAAAAAAGAAAAAAAAAAAAGAAACTCCATGGATTGGAACGAAAAGCTATAAATTTCGAGGAAAAAAATAGGAAGGAAACGCAGTGAAGGGAAAAAGAATTGAAAGGTAGCTTGGGAAAGTTGAAAAAAATGGGGAGAATGGAAGGGAGAGAAGAGGAATAAGGGAAGAATGAATTAAAATTCTCTTGCTTGGGAAAAACCCAAAAAAAACCGATCGAGAAAATGGAGAGAAATTTAGGTTGTAACTTGTAACCATGTCGGATTGGAAAAAACGGTCGAGTTATGACTACTGACATCGTGGGCACCACATTATTGCTATTAGTTTGCACAAAAGATCAAATTAATTTGTATTTTTGCAGTACAAGTATTTAATTAGGCGAAAAAACACGTATAGTTACCTAATTAAATTTTTTGGACCCAGTACAGGAACCAAAATTGCTCATTTAGCCCTTATCTGATTGTATTTTTCCTCGTTATGCATGATAAATATACACCACGGGCATAATTTTTCTGCCTAAGCAAAGCATTAACTGCCTTAAACTGTTTGAACAACAAAAAAGAAAGGGAACAAAATTGGGTGCAGCGATCGGATCTGGGTTACTTGTCGTTTCTCTTTTAAAAAAATTGAAACTAAACAGGGAGATCTACAGTTTTTGCAACGGTCACATTTAGATCTCCACACTTAATAATAAACTGTACTTTCACTTTAGGTAGCTAGCACGAAATAAAAGGAAAGAAAGAAAGTAGGACAGGAACAGAATCTCGCGTAACTTTGAAGAAAGCAACGGTCACAAAATGGCACAACCTACTACTATCACTTTAATGCCAACTACTTCAATGGAAGTCGAAGTCGAAGAAGAAGAAGAAGCAGAAGAGGAGAAAGTGGGGCTACTCAGTGGTTGTAAAGTGGTGGAGTATCTGGGTCCAATGATGTCAAGCGAGCTTCTTGTCAAGTTCCCAGACAATTCTGCGTTCGACTTCGATTACTCGCAGAGCTCATTATGGTCTCCTTTAGTGCCTCGATTCCATCGTCCTCTGGACATGGATGTGGCTCTCCTTACACCTAAAAACCTCACATTAGAAGGAGTTGGGTTCGATGAGTTGGATGCAAAAAGCAATGAGAAGAAGAAGAAGACTAAGAGTAGTACTGTTGCCACTCCTGGTTTCAATGTTAATCTCAGTGTCTTGAAGATGAAGCAACACAAGAAGAAGAAGAAGAATGTGGTTAGCCCATCTAGGTTCTCTACTACAACTCCTGTCATGAATTGTGCTTGTGTCCCATTTGTTCCCAAGGTAATTAATATCTAATAGTGCTCTGCTTCTTCCTTATTGTCTCTTGATTAATTAAAGTTATGTTCCTTTTATTGATTAATATCTGATGTTTTGTTCTCCAGGGGTGGAATAAAATGCTTAAAGCTGCGTCCAAGCATTTCAAGAAGAAGAAGAAGATGAAAGATCCCATGTCTCATGTGAAGCTCTCCAAGTATTTGAGATCTAATTGAATGAATCTACTTCATTCAGCTTAGCTAGATTAGCATTATTTTCTTGCTGTTCCAAAATAATGATTTAGTTATCATAAACTTAATTATTGTATTTTGTATAATTCAGTCTGTCCTTTTGATTTAAAATTTATTTTATTACACCTGTTTTTTTGGTAACTATTTTATTACAGTTGTTAATTGTTCATCTATACAACTTGTCAGTATATAATTGAAATTTCACTTGAGATAGAAAGAAAATGAAGGCTACGGACCGAGAGTGATGTTCAAATGATTGATTATATTTCTTTTTTTTTTTCTGGTCGAAGATTATATTTCTTCTTTTGGTAGGTATGGCTAATTTTCTACATATTTGCATATGTTAGTGGGTTTTGGATGTAATTTTGGATTGAGTTTTTTTTTTCTTTTTAAATGTAGTTATGGGCTGTTCTGCTTTAAAGGTACAGCTTTGGGCTTAATTAGCCATGGCCGGAGGCTTTTTGTGTTGGATATGGATTATATTCTAGTATGGTAACGTATGCGTGCAGAGTGGTGTTTAACGCAAGTTCTTGGATCTGCTGGATTCGGGCCAGGTTTATTTTCCACGGGTAGATTTAAATATCAAAACAAATAAGCAAAGAAAATGATTCATGAAAAAGATAGAAAAAAGCTGATTGATATAAGCTTTTAATAAAAAAGGTAAAAAATTTAAAATTTAAAATTATTATTGCAATTAAACAAGCAAAGTAAATAATTATATAAAATAATTTTTCTTGAAAAAATATATAAAATAATTTTGTCTTTGTAACTGCGTGCCTAAATGTTTCACCACAAAACCAAACAATTCAAACCCAATTATTTGAAAAAGAAAGGGTTGAGACTTGTGTTAATGATCATAAATGCTCTCAATTTCTGAATAGTAACCATAGTCTTCCTTTGCCCTCGTCCATCCTTTCCTCCCTTCTCATGCTTTACCACCCTTTAAAGAACACCAATTAATTTTCTCGTACTTAATTCATATAAAAGATTTAAGGCTCATCATACTCTTCCTATGGTGTAGGTTTTGAGGAGCTGAACACCAAATGTTCGACGTAATGCTCAGGTAATGGATAATTTTCAATTAACAGTGTTTTTCCGACCAAAGTCGTTTCTTCTTCGCGAAGTTAATCAAAATAGAGATTTAATTCTCAATTTGAGTGGATTAGTTAATTGAGTTGGAGTGGGTTTTGTGAAACCTTCTTCTAGTTGGAGATTTGATTCTCCAAATTAAGTTGGTAATGTTCATAGTTGGAGTCGGCTCCTTCGAATTCCGAACTCTATTATGTGAATTGTTCACTTGTTGTAGCTGTGGGTGTGGGTAGCACTGGAGGCAATAGTGACGCCGTCGGGGACGGTGACGGTGACAATGATGACGACATGGATGCTAACGTTGGTGACGGCTACGGTAACGGTTACGATGAAGTTCAGTTGAGACAATTGCCATTTCAAAAGGCATGTCTCCAAAACAAGGATGGCGATGAAATGCCACTCGAACCCAAAGTTAGCTAGTTTTTCTGAGAATGCATTGAGATGCAGCACTTGACTAGACATCTAGGGGTAAAGCGCTATTTTAGTGGGTCGCAAGAGTGTAGTAAATCGAGACAAACGCTGAATATTAGATATGACCCAGAATAAGAGGGGTTAAGGTCAACCAGTAAGACGATAGGGGATAAGCTTCATCATCCAGGAGAAAATAGAATGGATCAAAAGGATGAAAGAATTAATAAATATTAACACTCATATAAATACTATTTCATAATTTAGTTTTTTTTACTAAACATTAAAAAATATTTTAATATGGAAAAAAATAAAAGACAAACATGTTGGTCTATATCCTTTTTGGTCGATACGTACTTTAGCTAGTTTTTTATGTTGTCAAACCTTTATGTTCCTAGAATTATTAGTTTTTCTTTAGAAAAACGACTCTAACTTTTCATAATCCTTCGTTGGGCCATTTTAGTGTTTTTGCTTTTTTCAAGTCCAGCTCGTGATATGATGTGAAAATTACCATTCAAATATTTTTTGTATTATTGGGCTCACTTATCAACTGGCTCTTTTAAGCATTATCCTTTTTTTTTACAGCAAATAAAGCATACGAGAAAGAATACATATATAGTCAGCTCCACAAAACTAGCAACACATGTTTTATAGAACTCTAACGTATCATAAGCATACAATTGAAAAAGAAAAAACCGTACATAACCAGACTATAAGGAAATAAAAAGGAAACTCCCAACTAAAAGGACCCTATCAAGTCAAGACAAGGTTTAGTTGACAAGAGTGTGGCTCGAAGAGCCACGGGCTTATTGAGAGAGGAGATAGTCTTGTATTAGACAAGATACACCATCTAATTAACATCGTTGAAAGGAAATTGCTCCCTAGAACCGAACCTAATGGCACTCTTAAATCAAGACTAACAACCTAAGATAGCCTTGGTGCAGGAAATTCTCAATAGTGTTTCTAATGCAGAATCACTTCTTTACCGGCAGACTGATCTCGGGAAAATTGTTAGTCTTTTAAACGTCACATGCATTATAGCCCATCTTTTACTTTAATGATGTGACCACGGTTGTAGTAAAATCAAGGCATATATTTTTTTGAAGTCAAAGAGCACGGTTTTTGAAGTCAATAAAGGATTGTTATCTTTGTCATCTTCCTCCTCTTTGTGCTAATACTTTTTACACGTCTTACTTCTTCTTCTACTTTAGATACAAAATCATTCTAAAATTTTCAAGACCAAATGAACGAAGGCAAGTTAACATTTTTCTTGTCTTAATGAAGAGTTCAAGTCTAGATAAGATGCACTTTTTGGTACTTTTGAAGTGTGGCGATTTAAAGCAAGAAGTTTGGTGGAAATCTTTAGGGGTTGTTAATCTCTTCTCAAAACTCACTATCCAACAACTCAAAGAGATGTTTTCTTGTCTCTTTTGGAGCCAACTATGCTTTGGAAGTCTTTATGAGAAGATGGAAGGGAAGTAAAAAAGAGCGACACTTTTTTTATATGAACAGAAGATGGAATACAGAATGTACAAGCCAAATAGGCTATAGAATTAAGAAAAGAGATACATGATTACGTGAATGATAAAAAACACTTATCGCCTCTCCAAGCTTTTAGGGATTCAACAGTAGTTAGAAGATCAGTGAGATAAAGAGAAAAAGATGGATGCTTGGCTCGTAGCAAAGTAATGTCAACTAAGCGCTCCCAGTCAACTTCCTTATTGCTAAAAATTAAGCTGTTACGGGCCAACCAAATCGACCACAAGGTGGCAAAGAGAATTGTAAGCCAGGATGACTGTGAGCTGCTGTGACCATTCAACAGGAACCATTGGGAGAAGAAGGATGCAAAGTCATAGGGCACACACCACTTCACACCCTACCATCTGCATATTTCGCACCAGAGAGCCTAAGTGTGCCGGTAATGAATGAAAAGATGAGAGATTGACTCAGTAGAAAGAGAGTAGAAAGGGCATAAAGCGTTGGATGAATTAAGAATGAGAAGGTGCAAAAGTTTGTCCCTGGTGTAGACACCTTTATTAAAGACTAGCCAAGTGAAGCACTCAACTTTAGGCGGCGCAATTGAGAGCCACACTAAAGGGAGGTTAGGGGAATGGTAGGTGGAAAGGTAGAGATTGTTGCACCCAGAATTGACTGAAAAGGATCAATCAAAAGTATATGTCCACTTCTAAAAATCTGAAATAGATGATTTGAAAGAAAAACCAACCAAGAGCCTTTCTAATGACAGTAAGTTCCCAGGTGAAAGGAGAACGCCTCCAAGATGATTTCCAGACCCACAGACCATTAATGAAAATAAAAGCATCCTTGAAGCATAAATCTTTATCCAAGGTCATAGAAAAGAGTCTAGGGAAGGTAGACATTAAAAGGTATAGAGGATAACCAAGGATCATGCCAAAATTTGCAGCGTAGGCCATTACCAACAAGCAGTCTCAACTTATCAAAAAGTAATCTCCCAGAAGGTTCCAAAGGATTGAAGCATTTGACGATTTTGTGCCAGATGCGTGAGGCCTTGCCAAGATCAAAAGAAGGATAAGAACCCGGGGAATTAACTTGATATTTATCAACAATTAGATTCTTCCAGATGGAGAAGGGGGTAGAGTCCGGACCAACAAAAATATAGTTCCACATCCATTTGAAGAGGAGACGAGTTTTTAACGGATATAGATTTAATACCCATACCTCCAAGAATTCGGGATTTAGAGATTTTTGCCCAAGCTACAAGGTAGATTTTTCTCTTGTCAACATCGCCGCTCCACAAGAATTTTCTTTGAAGGCTGACAATTTTCCGAGCAACACACTTGGGGATTTGGAAGAGGGATAAATAAAAAACTAGGAGGCTACAGAGAACAGATCGAATTAGTACGACCCTGCCCCCAAGAGACAAGAACCTACCTTTCCAGGTAGCTAGCTTTTTCTCAAATCTCTCAATTATTGGATTCCAAGCCCGGGAATGAGACATATTGCTGCCAAGTGGTAAGCCAAGATATGTGGTTGGGAGCCTCCCCGGCTAAGAGTGCAGACGCTCAGCTACAAGGTGAAGACGATGAGATGACATATGGATTCCGATCAGACTACTTTTGTGAAAGTTGATGGAGAGCCCAGATAGAACTTCGAAACATCTCAAGCAACATTTCAAATTAAGAAGGGACTCTAAAGTATCTGGGGAGAAAAAAATGGTGTCGTCGACATATTGAAGAATAGAGAAGGAAAGGTTTTCAATACATACCTCTTAAATTAGACGCAGATGAACAACTTTTCTGACCATGGTGCACAAACCTTCAGCAGCAATATTAAAGAGGAAAGGCGAGAGAGGATCGCCTTACTTGAGACCCTGTTGCATAGAGGATTCCTCAGTTAGAGAACTATTAATCAACACGGTAAGTTTGGAGGAAGAGATACAAATGAGGATCCAACAACGCCAGCGAGCACCAAAACCCATATTCTTTATGATATCCATCAGGAAATCCCAAGAGATAGAATCAAAGGCCTTTTGAAAATCAATCTTCCAGACAAAAGCGCCTTGTTGGTCACGCCTCAAGCTATCTACAATTTCAGCAGCTATCAAGGCACTATCAAGGATGCAACGTCCCAAATAGAATCAAAATTTTCATCCCATTATTCAAATTGTCTAAAAGATGGGGATATATTGAGAAAGAGAGAGAAGCGAGAAAAAAAGAAACGCATTCTATCAAACACGTTTCTCACGCGTCACTCACCTCTAGCTTCCCGACCCACGTGCCTCTACCTTCCGCGTGCGTACGACAACTCTGACTCCCCTGCCCGTGGCCATATCGTCGCTGGCATGCCCCGATGATGTGGAGACCGCGGTGGACAGAGCCACCCGTAAGGTCCGGATCTGAGATCCAGTAGGCAGCCCCGCCATATGGCACGCTCCCGTTCATGAGAACGAGAGGCCGACGCTCTCCCCTCCTCTTTCCGACACCAATCATGCTCACCTCCACCGACAAGAGGCCTGCCGCCCCCTTTCACTTGCGCCCCTAAACTCGTAGCCGATGGCGGCGTAATCAGCCTCTCCCGACATCACGAGTGCCGAAATATGTAGCCACCACTGACTGTCGCTCCTCCGCCGGCAGCAGGAGGGTCGCCGGACCCAGGAGGGTCTTCCCTCCCGCTACAGGATGCACCTGAGCAGCCCACTCCCGCCACCACGGATGAGTCCATGGAGTCTACCCCGCACGCAGCACCACTGGAGAGGACCGGACTTGCCTCTGGTCTAACCAGACCGATTGAACCGAACCAACCTATCCCAGAGTCAATGCCACTTACCGGATTGGACGAGTTCATGGAGGATGCTCGGCCCAGTTATCGGGACACTCTTTTTGCCAGCTCTAACCCACTGTACCTATCCGACCTGTGGGAACTAGAAGGAGAGGTCGAGTATGAGGAAGGTGACCTGATGGTAGTTCAAACCGATGGGGTCGACAACCTGATTTTATCAGATCCTTTCAAAGCCAGGTTGGATAAACAATGGGAGCATGTAGTTGTGGTTAAACTGTATGGGCGTTACATTGGATTCAAGGCTCTTTATGCCAAACTACAGGAATTGTGGAAACCTACCGGCGCCTTCAAAATCCTAGACCTTGAGAACAATTTCTACATGGTTCGATTCTTGGCGGCGCAAGATTACTTTCATGCCCTGGCCGACGGCCCATGGAGTATCTTTGGCAGCGCGCTAAGTGTGCAACCTTGGACCCCTAACTTCCGAGCTGCTACTGGAAAGATTGATTCGATTGTGGCGTGGATCCAATTCCCCGACTTCCCTACAAATCGTTACCACTCCAGAATTCTTCGTCAACTAGGCAACATGGTAGGCAGAACAATCAGACTCGACGGTAACTCTTCTAACCCTAGTCGAGCCAAATTTGCTATAGTTGTTGTATGCCTTGATTTAACAAAACCCCTGAAAGGGGAAGTATATCTGGATGGCGAACCCCTAAAGGTCGGTTATGAGGGCTTGCCCGATATTTGTTTTATCTGTGGGACATCAGGTCACAGTATCTCAGCCTGTCCGGGAGCTGCCCATAGCCCATACCCTACCACAGGCACGTCTACAACAACTCCGATGGATATTGAGGCTTTGGCCGCCAGGTCACACAATGGGAGGGGCGCCTGGATGAATGTACCGAAATGCTCCAGACGCCCACCCCAACGGCAATCGGTCCACCCAGAAGTGCCCTCGCCACCCTCTACCTCCAGTAGCCTACAAAATCAGTTCTACATCCTCAGCAACTCTCCCAAGGAGGATCTCATGCCGACCCGTCGATCTGCCCCTGTTGCATCTCCCCACACTACTAAGACGTTGCCCGAGGCCTCGCCACTAAGCATGTCCACCACCGTTCCACCTGCACAACCTACAACTCCCATTGAGGCCCAAAACCCATCAGGTACACCCCCCGCACTACCCACTCTGCAAGACTTTATTCGAGACGGACCTGTTAGGAAGCCATCTAGCAAATAGCCTACGAGACTGCAAAAGCAATCCATCAAGAAAACCCAACCTTTAAAAATTCCAAAACTTGCAGCTAGGGATAACCCTCGACGACAAACCTTTAAAGACGTGTCTAATGTCCCAACCAATCCCCCTACATTTGATACCCCAGGTTCCGGCCCTTCTGGCCCCCCTCCCTCTACCAATTATCCTATTATCTCCACCAACTTTAACCCCCCCACCCAACCTCGCCACCATAGATCCCAAAATCACACGGCAGTGGTGCTCTCAGAAGAATGCCATCGAATGATAATCTCACCCAATGCACTCCGGTCTGGGTCGGGGGCGGAACGACAACTGGATACTTCTTCCTAACCAAGATCATTCTCGGCCATGAGTCGAGAACTTCATACTATTTCTAGCTTAATTTTTACCTTACTGTTTTTCTGGATTCCTGTAACAGCCCGGGTAAAAATTTTGGATTTTTACCGGACTGTAAAAGTCTATTTACCGTGATTTACTGTTGAATTAATCTTGGGTAATTAATTCAAGGTAAATCGGGAGTCGTTTTTCGAAACCGAGGGTTTTCCCGCGCTTGTGATTTTCCCGTGAATTTTTCGGAACTAAGTTGGTATTTTTCGGGTTTCGGAATTTCTCGGAAAATCACACCGGAAAATAACTAAGGAGGTATCTGTTATTTTCTGGTCCGGATTGGATTCGCCCGTAAT
>JAKUCV010006115.1:129591-149649 GCA_028386065.3 Turnera subulata
TGTTGAATTAATCTTGGGTAATTAATTCAAGGTAAATCGGGAGTCGTTTTTCGAAACCGAGGGTTTTCCCGCGCTTGTGATTTTCCCGTGAATTTTTCGGAACTAAGTTGGTATTTTTCGGGTTTCGGAATTTCTCGGAAAATCACACCGGAAAATAACTAAGGAGGTATCTGTTATTTTCTGGTCCGGATTGGATTCGCCCGTAATGCGGACGAAATTTTATTATTGATTCACATGATCAATAGTAAAATTTCAGTCTATAAAAACAAAGCAGAGGAAGGTAACCGGTGAGGGAGCAGAAGAAAAAAAAAGAGAGGAAGAGAAGAGAAGAAAAAGAAAGAGAGAAAAAGAGAGAAAGAAAAAAAGGAGAGAAAAAAAAAGGAAAAAGGAAAAAGAAAAAGAAAAAAAGAGAAATAAGAAAAAAAGAGAGGAAACAGAAAAAATAAAAAAAATAAAAAAATTGAGAGAAGGGAAAAGAAAATAAAAAAAAAAAGAGAAGAAAAAAAGAAAAAGAAGAAAAAAGAGAGAAAATGAATTTCTGAAAAAAAAACGGAAAAAAAAGAAAGAAAAAAAAACAAACGGTGAACAGTCACCACCTTACCCAGCGCCTCCGTCACTGTACACTCCGGCCTGATCCGCGCCGCCGTGCACGACACCGCCGCCACCAGCCTCTGCGCCGAGCCGTCGCGACCTCACCCATGCCTTCCCCGAGTTCTTCCGCCGCCGGACGCTCCTGCACGAGCCGTTGACCCGGCGGAGAACCCACGGATCCGGCTTCCTTCCGCCTCCTGCTCAGCCGCTGCGACGCCGCGCCCAGCTTCCGGTCTCCTTCACGTCGCCATCGTCCGCCGCGTCTGTTGCTGTGCTCGCTTCCCTCCCTCGCGCCGCCGTCGTCGCCAGCTGCAGCAACCCGAGGTGAGGCCGGGTTTCCGACCCGTTTGACAGGCGGGTTGCGCCCTTCCTGGGTTGCAATCCGGATCTTCCTTTTTTATTTTTATTATTTAATAATATATATCTATATATACCTATAAATCTGTTTATATAATTATTTCTGTTAATTAATTTCTGGAAAAAAAATAGTGAATATTATTTTGGAAAATTACATGCAATATTCTGAGTTGGGTTTAGAAAAAAATATATATATACTTTGATTCTTTAATTAAGATAATTATGTTTTGTTGTAAATTATTATTATAGTTAGATTAGAAAATAGATATATACCTTGAAAATATTTCTGGAAATTATAATTATACATTATTATTTCTCTGGAATACAGTATGTATATGTCATTAATCTTGGAAAATATATATAGATATATTTCTAAAAAAAATATATAATTATGTTGATTAATAATTGTTTGGAAAAGTATTTAGAAATATATATGTGTATTTATAAATTTGTATTTATTTTCAGAAAATAATTTCATATGATTATACTTTCTGGAAATGGAGTTTTCTAAAGATAATAATACTTGAAAATTATATTTTGGAAAGTATAATAATTTTTATGGAAATATTATGGAAAATATATACATATGTTATAACTTACAGAAAAATTATAGTAATTATAATTTTGGAAAATTTTAATTATTTTATGAAAATATTTTTGGGAGTTTTAATTAAAGTATGGTACCGAAATTATATTCGGATATACGTACGGTAAAATATTTTCCGTAAAAGATAATAATATCGGATAAGTAATCGGGACGGATTATTACCCATTTTGGGCATCATTGCATACCGAACATGTGCATTTATGTGTATGTATGATTTTGTGTATAGGTTTGGATATCGGGCAGTTTCCCGAGGAGCCGGCGTCGGACCGGACATTGTTTCCGAAGTTGAGTAATCGGCCAAGGTGAGGATGGATTTCCTTCAATATGTGCCTTATTACTCGGTATATTGTGTTTTGTTGCTTGTTGCATTGTTGTGTATTATGTGGTTGGTTTCGGGATGTTTATCCCGGTGCTTATTTGGTATTTTGGGATGTTTATCCCGTGTTGATTTTCTGTGTTTTCTTTTGGATTAAGTGTAAATGGATAATTAATGAATTGTGATGAGGATGTCGATCCTCGGTACTTTGGTTAGGGATGTCGATCCCTGTGAGTTTGGTTTTTGATGACGGTATATATTTGTCACGTGGTAAGTAGAGGTACGACCGGATGGTTTGTGACTGTTTTGTGGTGCCATGATCTGGGTTACTTGTGATGGGCATGTTGATGCCGGTTTGATTGGGATGTTGATCCCTGAGTTTGATATTGGGATGTTGATCCCGGGTTCTTTTTGATCTGGCACCAGGAACAGGTTGATAACCTGGTACGGCCCTAGCTTATCGCATACAGTGTTAGTGAGTTTAAGTCTTCCGCTGTGCACTGTTGTTATAATTATTGGGCCATTGGGCCAGTTATGATATTTTATTGTTGGGCCGTTGGGCCGAGTTATTGATGTTCACACTGTATGCTTGGGTTTATTTGGTTGGGTTGTCACAGTTCCGGCACGTGTTTACTGTGTACGGTAAATACGGGTCGGGGCGCTTCAATTCCTATGTCTCGTGTATTCGAGTTCTTCATACCTTTTCTGCTTTACAAGTTTTGTATCAGTCTGATGGTTTGTAATGAATAGGAGTCGATTTGAGCTACCGACTCCTAAACATGTTGTAAGCTCAAGTATATTCTTTAATATACCTCCCGGTTTCAGACCAAAAAAAAAGAGGATGCAACGTCCCTCCATAAAAGCAGTGTGTTGGGAACTGATGAGGTGAGGCATGACGGTTTTAAGGCAAGAGGCGAGAAGTTTAGTCACAATTTTATATAGCCCATTCACTAAGCTAATGGGCTTGAAGTCAGAGAAGCAGGATGCGAACTTTGTTTTAAGGAGAAGGGTGAGAAAGGCATTATTAACCCACTTGGGCAGAGAGCCAGAAGACCAAAAATCTTTGACCATAATACATATATCATCACCAATAAAAGCCAACACTTCTTGTAGAATCCAAAACTGTAACTATCAGGCCCCGGAGCTTTTGAACTATCACAATCTTAAACAGCCTGTTTGACCTCCTAATGTGAAAAGGGGGCTTCTAACAAACGGGCTTGATCAACAGATAAACACTTCATAGGAATCCTCCTAAAACTAGGTCTACAAGTCGATGTGGCTTTATAGAGTTCAGAAAAGATGTGGCTTTATAGAGTTCAGAAAAGTATCTAATTGCTTCAGATTTTATCTTATTAGAGGATCCCAAAGTTTTGTTACCGACAGTAATGAAGAGAATACAATTCCTTCTTCCCCTATTTGTTGCAGCAATATGGAAGAAACACGTTTTTTTGTCCCCTAATTGACACCATGTGAGCCTAGATTTTTGTCTCTAAAAACATTCAACCTTCCACGATTTGATGGTGCGCTCAGATTTGAGGTTGTATAATTGATTCCATTCAGATTGTGATAATCTGAGCTTGTATAATTGATTCCATTCAGATTGTGATAGGTCCCTTGATTCGACAATTAAGTCTAGAGAGTCAATCTCAGCTTGGATGTTCTGCACTACTGAATGAATATTACCAAAAGTGGACTTGTTTCATGATCTGAGGCGAGCCTTTAGGGCGTTGAGTTTGTGCACAATAGAAAATATTCCAGGGAATTCTGAGGAAACCGAGGCCCACATACCAGATAAGATGTTCTTAAAATTATTAGCTATCCACCAACAATCAAGGAAACGAAAAGGTCTATAACTCTAATTTAGCTGCTCTTGGCGGAGGATGATGGGGCAATGGTCAGATGGTCCTTTAGAGTCCGCTTGGAGGTAGAGGGATGGCAGAGATGCCTACTTTTTTGTCTTCGGTTGAAAGGGTTTCATTTAAATCGCCGAGGAAAAAAAAAAGAATAAATGAGGATAAAGAGCGACTTGAACGCCAAAATAGAATAAATATAGACAATTTTCCTACTTAGCATATTTTGGGCCTATAATGTAGAATAAATGAGAATTTAGAAAACAATCATGTTTCATAAAAAAAGTGAAAAACAATTATTGATATGGGTTTTTTTTAAAATTGAGTCTAATAAATCAAAATTGTTACTACAATTTAGTTAATCAAATAATATACAGTAATTATTAGTTTTAACAAAGGTTAAATTGGTTATAATAATAATATTTTAATGAAATTAAAATGATTTAATGTGTTATTTAAAAGGTATACAAAATCCCTTAAATAATTTATAGTGGAAAACAGAAGAGAGTAATTACTTAATTTGTAATATTAAATATTAATCATTCGTCATTGTTACCCTTAACCTGAGAACATTACATCGGTCTGAGAAATGGAACCACAGTAAAACTTGAACAAACAGTTAACAGTTAAAACCAACACACCCTATTTAAGCTCTAATAATTCTTTTCCCCCTCCTTTTCTTTTTTTCCCCGTCTCCTCTACCGCGCCAATCCCAAGAAAAGTTTTGTGCTCTTTCGCCATTTTCTCTACACTACGAGCTATGCTTTTAAATCTGTAAAGACAAACCCAGAAATTGAATTCGTGACTGCTTTTTTTTCCCCCCCTTTTATTGCCAAAGATTGATTAACGATGACAGGAACCGGCATGTCCATGTTATTAGATCTATTAAAGAAGAAAACAAGTTTCGACACCCAGTTCCCCGCCTCCGCAACTGTCTCCGCCGCAGCCGCCTCATTCGCCTTCTCCGGCACCTCTATTGGCTCCAGGTTCCTGCTCAGGTAATCTCTCTCTCCCTTAGCCCAAGGCGGTTTTCGATTTTTTTTTGTTTAATTTTTTTTTTATGTGGGTTTAGTGTTTTAGTATTTGGAGACGTGTTATTTGAGCTAAATAGTAAATAGCATGTGGGTTACTATTAGTTTCTCGATTGAACACATTTTAATTTACACTGGGGAACCAATTTTCCATGAGGGTTCTGTTAAAGTTGATGTCTTTGGATATGGTTTTGATGGGTTTGCCTCTGACTGAGGTAGCTGGTGATCCTTATGATTGCTAATGCTTTGGCTGATATGCTTTCATGAGCTTGTCCTAACTCTATCACCGTTAATGCCAGTGTTCCAAGGATACCAGTTGCTTATTGTGATGCTGGTGCAGAATTGCCTGATGGTTTCATCCCCTCGGGTCCTTCAATACTATCTGGAAAAGTTCTTCCGTCGGTTGATTTTTTTCCTTCACATTCTAACAAGAAAAAGGGGTCTGGGATTGGTCTCCGGCCCGATTCTCTTGATTACACTTCCAAGCAGTACCATATAGAGTTGAAGCCCCTATTTTCTGCTCTTGAATGGAGGCAGCTTGGTTTGACATCCTTGAGGTCGTTTCTGCTGTACTATCTACCCCTTTTGGAGCCAAGCTTAAATTCGGAAGAGAATGATGATGACTTTCTGGAGGATGTCCGGGAAGGGCGCCAGGTGGATTTGGTTGTTCCTTTCCGGAAATCGGTTAAACAAATTGTCAAGGAGGTGAGTTGTATTCATGTTTACTATTTCAGGGCTTATTCTTTTGCAACATTTCTTTCTGTGAAACTTAGATCCATAAGACTTTTATTTCCCGTCCTTGTCATTGGGTTTCTGCATTCCGGTCATGTTCTTCTTTATGTTGGTGACACTAAATAATGTTATCATGCTGTGGTCTCATTATGGAGCAAGCTGTTCCTTTTGGAGACATCAGTGGATTGTTTTGTGAGATATAAGTGGCTTGTAAATAAGAATTGTGTAATGGTAATTTCAAGGTGTACCAGAGCCACAAAATCGTGGAGCAAGGTTTTTGGACTACTTTTAAGAAATTGTCATAAACATAGAACTTTAGGATTAGTTTCGATAAAGCATAGCGTGTCCAAGCAAGTAGATATTTCCAGGAAAATATGTGTACGTGGAGCGAATAATTGACCAAACACATGCTCACTGTTAGAAAAATATAATTCAATTTGAATTCAATCTGATCTTTTAGTTGCTGGTGGAAATGGGATTTGAACCCAGATACAAGAAGACTGTATTTCAAGTAGTCTTCATGAATGAATTGAGCTGTATTCTGTTACTTCTGAGTCATTCTGATTCTTAAATTTATTTCAGAAACAACATCCATGAAGGCGGTGATTTACTGTATATGAACTATGAAAATGCAATCTCGTTGAAACAGATTTCCAAAAAAGTTAGTTTCACTGGATTTTATTTTGTGTCATATTAGACTACTGTTGTTACCACAAGACGGGTTCTGGAAAGAGCAGCTGTCCATTATTTTTCACAGCGGATGGCATGGAAACTTCTGAAAGGTAACTTTTCTGCCAATATGACATCTATAATATTCTGAGTATGCACATAAGTTATGCAAGAGAACAAATTAGGAACGATAATATCAACTGGGAAGATGGAGAGAGTCTTTACTGTACAGAGATCCTGGTTAACGTCTGTCCTGCTTTTTTCTTTTTGATATGAACATCTTTCCTGCTTCCTGATTGGATCTCATTGAAACTAAATCAGGCGGTTGATCTATTTTTACAGATGTTCCAAAATCTGCTGTGCGCAAGAGTCTGAGAGGAATGCCTACTTCTGTTTACTTCTTCAGAGTTTCCAGAACAACCTTTAGAGGTAAAAGTTGTTATACACAATTACTTTTCCTTTTTATTGGGTTCTTTTGCCTTCACTGATTATGATCCTTTTCTATATGGTTAAACAGGACACTTTTTAGGAGTTGCAGCATCATGGATTGTCCAAGTTGGTATTGAAGTTTACCGGTTCTTTAGACGCCTGCTCAAAACTGAGGAAGAAGGCCAAAAGGTAGAAGTTGATACATCAGAAGAAGTTAAACTTCTGGGGAAGAAGGTTACTGGAGTTACTATCAGGTGTAGCGCATCACTAGTGTTTGCTTCAGTTGGGGCAGGGATTGGTGCCACTTTAATCCGTCCTTCAACCGGCCAATGGATTGGTAAGCAACCGTAGCTCCAAACATTTTGTTTCCAGCACGAGGCACATAAGGTTAATGGATTATGATTTCGCCAAGCTAATTTGCATGCTTGCGTACAGGTTGTGCCCTTGGTGATTTGGCTGGACCCATCGTTGTATCAGTTATACTTGACAAATATCTCCCCGGCAACGTTTAGATCAAGAGGAGACAAATTTGGGATGTATTTCTTGTCACATGCCAAAACTTTGGTCTTTTGCTAACAAAATTTTGCTATTAAAATTTTGAGTACTCGATGTACTTATATCCCCTCCATTCGCTGGGGGACAGATACAGTTGGTATTTGGATGCTGATTGGAATTTTGGAGGCCTCAAGACCATTGCCATTCCTTTTCTTTTTTTTTTTTGCAGTTATGCGTTAATGAGATGTTTTGCAAATTTTCTTGCTCAATGATGTACATTGGACCAAATTGAATTAGTTCTTGAGCCTCATTTCAATCCATGCTTAATTGAAGAATGACAATTCTATTGCTACTCTTTTATGCTCAACAGGTTTTATTGCTACTTTGCTATCAACTTCAACTGTGCCTCGTATGAGGCCAACAGTAGCAGTGTTGTTCCAATAAAAGACAAAGCATGAACCCTATTCAACTTTGTTCAGTACCGTAACTGCAATTAGCCGGCCCTACGCCGAGCAGCACAACTAGGAACTTATAATATTATTATTATTTCTATTCGAAAATCAGTTAACATTAAGTGTAATTAGCATTAACTTATAATAGTATTATTATTATTATTCCGACAAAAAGATTTTAACATTAAGTGTACAATATACACAATTCTTTAAAATTAATTTTAAAAAATAAAAATAATGCAAACTCTCATGTAAACTTACGAGAACTGATTAAAAATTAGGGAACGATCGGTGTGATTTCCTCTCACTCGAATTTGTCCATAAAGTAATTCGGTTTTAATGTTTTGATTTGCATAATTCGGTAAAAAGTTATTATAATAATAATCCATTTCTAAGTATATTAGCAATTAGCATTACTACCTAGGGCAGCAAAAACAGTTCATTTATTTAAATACTTTATCTTGTTCCTTATTCTTTCCTCGTCATCTTCCTCCTCCATGCTTTCCTCATTTTTCCCGTCTTTCAAAACCAGCAAAACACTAAACCGACATAAACCCTAGAATTCTCAGTTTCCCCCAAATTTTGGCATTGGCTGAAATTGCTGGCTCTCTGCTGTGATTGACAGGTTGCTCAGTGGTTTGGAAGGGGAGCCAAGCTCAGTGGAAAACAATCCTCTGGTGCTTCATCGATTTATTCTCATTTATTCTTTGGTTTGTTTGATTTGGTGTGATGCTGGATTAGATGAGACTTACTGTGAACTCTTTCTAAAAGAGACCACATTTTTTAATCGTAGTCAAAAGAAAACTTTTAATACATATTTCCATTGGAGATATATACTGTCAACTATAATGCTTTCCAGTTTACAGATTGTATTATGTAGTATAAACATACTTTGTGGTTTCAGACAGTTTGTTTGCCTACATTAACTAACAATGCTTCTTTGTAGGGGCTTTCTTTCCATTAGTGGGGGTAAAGTGATAGCTTTGGTTGCTCTAAGGTATGCCATCTTCTTCTAATTTGATGACATAAGTTATTGATGTGCTTGCATGTCACATTAAGTAATGGCTCAAATTTTGGGTCAGTTAAATGTAACATGTTGTGCTCTCATACGTTTATGATGCATATATCTCAGATGCTTCTGTGTTTGTAATGATGTCTGCTGCTGTTATTTCATTTTTGCCTTTAACATCGTTGTGGTTGAGCTGGGTGGTGCTTATTGTATTTATGTAACTGATATTTGTGTTGTGTCATACTGTTTGTATGTGCTCCTTTTGTAGATATACGATTTGATGGTTTTGACGGATTTTGTGGAGAAACCCAAATATTAGTGGCTTAAGGTGTTAATCCAAATCATCTCAAAATGGTGACCAACACACTCGCTTTCTTCCCAGTTTCTGTTTCCACTTCCCGAAACTGTTGTGGAGAAACCCACCACTATTCTTCTCTCTCCCCTCCCCTGAGCTCCTTTCCTGGTAACAAGCTATTCACAAAGCACTCCAATTCTGGCACTTTCCTGCTTAGGTGTCGCCGCTCCACGGTGGCAAAAGTTTTATCCTGCTTCCCAACCGAGTCAGTTTTGAATTCATTTCCTACTCTTTTCCTTCACCCTATTTAGTTTTGTTTACATATTCTTGTTCAAATTACACTCCCTGTGGATCCTAATTTGCAGGAAATTCTCTTCTCAGAAGAGTCCAAGGTGAGTATCTCAATTTGGATTTTCTTACTTACTTGCATATACATACACATAGCTGGGTTAATTTGAAGTACTTGTCTGTGGTTAGATGGTCAGCTAGCGCTCTAAAGTCTTTTGGATTGGCTGAAGTTGAGGCCTTTAAGCTTCAACATGCAACTACTGGAACCGAATCTCTTATACTGGGGATTTTGGTTGAGGGTCAGCCATTCTTACCCTTATTTATTATAAGGAAAAAGATTAAAACTTTTTGGTTATCTGCTGAGAAGAAAGAGTTTTGATACAAATATTCAGGCACCAGTCAAGCTGCAAAGTTCTTAAGGGCTAATGGGGTAAACATTTTCAAGGTCAAAGATGGAATTGTCAACTTACTTGGGAGAAGCGACTATTTTTTTTTCCCCTCCCAGGGCTGCTGCCCGTTGTCTGAACAGGCACAAAGAGCACTTGATTTGGCTGTTGAGGAAAAACTAAAGTCAGGTGTTTTTTTTTCTTCTTGTTATTTGTTGTCCCTGGGATCTTGATTTTGATGTATCTTATCATTTTCATTATGCATTTGAACGCTAATTAGAGTAGTTAACCTGGTTCATATGTAAGGTATTAGATGTGTTTGTAGTGTGATGTGTGCTATGGTTTTGCGAATGTATAACCTGCTTTTCGGTGATGCTGCTACTGATATATCTACAGTGGCTTTAGATAACTTGCTGAAGGTCTGTGCCTGGCCTAAGTACAAATGAAACGGTCAGTTCTGGGCTTCCCGTAGTTGGGATGGTGTTAGGTTTCTGCATTTGCTTCTGAGTCTTAGGATTATGCTTCCAGAGTTGTTGTTTTATGTCTTCATGGCATGCAAAGAGTTAAAAACAGTCTTTTAGCATCTCTTTGGGTCTATGTATTCACTTAAATATTTCATCATTAGCTTTTCGAGGTAGGTATGTTGTATTCTTGGATATATTCCAGGAATAAGCTTCTCTAAGCCCTCTAAATCTGAATTTTGGATTTGGAACAAAATGTTGAGCCTGATGCAGGCTGAGTTTGCACTTGAGAGTTATTTGAGATGATTTTAAATTAAGTAGACTCCATTATACTAGTTCTTTATAATGTAGGTAAGGTTTGAGTGTCAATTTCAACGTGAGCATTGGTTTGAGTTATCTGACTCATTACATCCATGCTGCCGCATTCATTTGCTCCTGCTCTGTATCTCATAGACTTGTGTCAAATGCAGGTGATAATGAAGAAATGACCCCAACTGATGTACTTCTTGGGATTTGGTCAGATACCGAGTCTGCAGGTCACAAGATCTTAGCGAGTCTAGGCTTCAATGATGAGAAAGCCAAAGAGCTTGTTCAATCTGTAAGTTTGCATACTTTTTTTTATTTATCATCATCAAGCGTAGCCTTATTCGTTTCTCAACTGATGCCGTTTCTTCATCCCTGCAGAGTAATCAAGATCGTGCCTTCAGCCTTAAGTAGAAAGTTTAAAGTGGTCTCTCGGAATTAGTTTCTGCGCGTTGGCCAGACAACTTCTACCGAGCTTCCACCACATGTAGCTGCTTAGCAAGTTTGTAGTCAAGAATTCTGTTCCTTTTTGTAGGGTCCAAAAGGCCAAATGCTTTCTTTACCTCGCTGGAGATACTGCAATATCTTCTTCAGTACAAGGCACTTCAAGCCTTCTCATCAACAACATTGTTGCCTGACTGTATCAATTCTATTTTTAATTTTTTTTCTTTAACGAAATGAATTTCTTCCAAACTCAACCGTCAAAGCAGTGACATTTTGGAACCCCAAAAAGATATACCTTCAAAAAATCAGCTATGCGATTCCATTTTTTTTATGCGCGTTTGTTGCATCCAAGCTTAATTATTATTTTTATTTGCATTATTTAGTACTAACAATCAATGTAGGAGAATGATCATACTATATATATTACTACTATGGTATGGTAGGTTTAAATGCAGGATTAAATCCTAATAGGAAAAAAATTTGTGTTACAAATTTATTTTATCTTTTTTTGAGAACTACAAATTTATTTTATCTTAGTTACTTATTGATTGGGTGTACCAACTCGGAATATTCATGCGATATGCGGGGTTATATCTAATAATTTCTCATTTTTTTTCTTCTTCTTCATTTATTTTTAAAAGGGGATTTGGATTTTTTTTTTTTTTTTTTTATCGAAAGGGGATTTGGATTTAAGTAGATAATTTTCAATGTAATTATGGCCGGGCCGCCCCCATGATGGGCCAAGAATACAAAGAGAAGCCCGACCCAGCTTGGAGGCATCCAGGGCCCAACGTGGCATCACCGGCTTTTCCTTCTTGCAGAGTAAGTTAGGAAGCAGAGAAAGTCAATATAAAAATATAACCAAAGCTTTTGTTCTTCTTCTTCTTCTTAGAGTACTCGCTTTGTTCAAAATCGCAGATTTCACAGCGTTGCCTCTTTTACATTAGCAGGTAATCTTCGCTCCTGGCTTTGCTCTCCTTGGGTGTCTTCTTGTTTACATGTTTTGTTATCGAACTGCAGTTAGTTTTGATTTATTATGCTAAATTAACCCTAAATAATCTCAATCAAACTCTCTACACACACACTCTCTGCTCCAAATTCCCAATCTCCACTTCGATTCTCCACCGCCCTCCTCCTCTCACCGATCTCCAGCTCAAATCGCCGCCACCGCCCTCCTCCTAGATCCTCCTCCGCTGGATAATAAGGAACAGCTTCACCAGCCCTCGATAGCTTAAATCTATTTTTCGGTTCGGTTCGGTTCTATCTCTTTGGAAGGCAGATTGCTTAGTCGTTTAGGGTTATGGCACTGTATTGGATTTCCTCTGCTTTCCCTCTACCAAGAAGACATCTTTAGGACATAAGATATACCTCTTTATTGCATCCTAGTTTATATTGGTTTTTTTGTTTTCTTATTCTTTGAATTATAAGCCACATTCGACTTTATTGGTTCTCTTTTGCAATTGCATCTTTATTTTTAATAGCTTTCGTCATAATCCCTATCAATGTTAGTAGCTTACTGTAAGTTATTTGCGTCTTATGTATGTTATAAGGATCTTACTGCCGCAGAGATCGTAACCAAGTACTCTCCGCACCTATCCCCAACACCCATTGCCATCGTAAGCTGCAATCTTTGTGTTTTTTTTAGTAGAAATCTTCAGTGGTTTGTCCTTCATGGAATGCTACCTTAGTTTTCATCAAGTTCTTGCTTATGTACAGCTAGTACGTTGATTTTGCATCTTAAAGCATATGCCAGATTGTTATGACTTTGGCCTATCGTTTGAAACATCTTTGGGATTTTAAAATAAAATATTTTACTATCCAGAGAGTGCTAATTGTAAAGTGTGGCCTAGATGTTAAACAGTTCAGCATTTTATCATTGGTTGTGAATTCCTGATCGGTTTAAAGTTCCTGATTCTGACCTGATTGTCATTGTATTTCTTGTATATCTACCAGTTCTTAGTGTTGTCTAGGAATTGCTCTGGCCTGGATGCATTGTTATTTCTTGATTTGTTTTGAAATTCGTGTGCACTTGTGCTGTAGCATTTTTACTTTTGTTTATCTTTTACGTTTTTTCTCATTCCTGTCTCTGTTTGGTTAGAGCTGGAGAGACCCTATTGCTTTATGTTGCTTATGATATTGTATTCTCCTTTCAGATATAAGTCAAAATGGCTAGGAGATATGATAGCCGAACAACTATCTTTTCCCCTGAGGGCCGTCTCTACCAGGTTGAGTATGCAATGGAGGCAATAGGTAACGCTGGTAGTGCAATTGGAATCTTGTCGAAAGACGGGGTTGTCTTGGTTGGTGAAAAGAAGGTTACATCAAAGCTTCTACAAACGTCAACATCTACTGAGAAGATGTACAAAATTGATGATCATGTTGCTTGTGCTGTGGCTGGAATAATGTCTGATGCCAATATCCTGATCAACACTGCTAGGATCCAAGCACAACGTTATGCATATGCATACCAAGAGCCAATGCCTGTTGAGCAGCTGGTCCAGTCTCTCTGTGATACCAAGCAAGGGTACACTCAGTTTGGTGGTCTTCGCCCTTTTGGTGTTTCATTTCTGTTTGCAGGGTGGGACAAAAATTATGGTTTCCAGCTTTACATGAGTGACCCCAGTGGAAACTACACCGGATGGAAAGCAGCAGCAATTGGTGCGAACAACCAGGCAGCACAGTCCATGCTCAAACAGGATTACAAGGATGAGATCTCAAGGGAAGAGGCTGTCCAGCTTGCACTGAAGGTGCTCAGCAAGACCATGGATAGCACAAGTCTTACTTCAGATAAGCTTGAACTTGCAGAGGTTTTCCTCTCACCTTCGGGCAAAGTTAAGTACCAAGTGTGCTCGCCTGTTACTTTGAGCAAGTTGTTGGTGAAATATGGAGTGACCCAACCCACTCCCGAGGCCTGAGCTTCATTCTCCTACAAAAGCATGCATTATCAATGTTAGAACGATTTCTAGGTTGGACTTTTATGTTTATGATAGTGCTTCATGCAACTGAGATTTGCAAAACTATGTACTTGGTTTGTGGTTAATTCTTATGTTAAAAGATGTTATTCCGTGTCTTTCCTCTCTATAAACCGAGCTTATGGTTCTGTCAAAAATGTTTTAAATACTCTTAGGTCTTCTTATTTAGACTTGCAAGAAGTTTATGAGTGCGTCTCATGGTGCATTTTCCTAATCGAACTCTCCTGTCAGCAGCAGTGCACCAGTCAAATTTATTTTATCCCACCAACCCGGCCGCTTCACTCGGTTATGAAACCTTTATGTTCTCATTTCATGAGACCGTGATCCCATGACTCAACCGGATCACATTTAACAACCTTGATCTACATGAACAAGGAGAGTTTACATCGAACATCGGCTTTTCGCCCTACCAACCGTGCAAGTTGTATGTACTCATTCCCAAGTTTCCAACTAAGGTTGGAAACTTGGGATCCCAGACACTTGAGTAGCTACCTAGTGCCATGCCTGCCAGTCACGTGGAAGCAGTGCCTTCTCCAGGCAACTGTTACGATGGTGATATCCTGCTCTAGCAGGAAATAGATTCAAGTTTGTTATGGAATTGTACATAGAGCGCTTCTACTAATATTTTTACCGATCTGTACCCATTTTTTATTTTAGGGGGATCAGGCGTTGGCTTTGGAGCGGCGTGTAGTTGATTATGACTGTATAAGCTTGGCATACTGTAACTTTAACGTGTATGGTATCTATTGATTTACTTCTACCAGATTTTTCTTTTTTTGAACAAATTCACTTTTTCTTTTTGCCAGTTCTGAACAAATTCACTTACTACTACATTAGTAGTGGTATTGTATTCCTTCTCAACAAAAAAAAAAAAAATTTAAAAAATCAGCTGGATTTTAATTGAAGCAAGATGGGCCATCCATGTGTACTTCAATACTATTTGGATGTTACTTGATAGAAGACAAATTTCGTACCAGCACCTTCTTCTACGAATCTTATGATGTTTGTCCTTAGCTAACCTTTTTCAACACCTCCTACAATTGCTATCAGGCTGGTGGGTCAGTGAAAAATGATCTGGGTTAACAACATTGAACTCGACCTGCCCTGTCTTTATAATGAATCCTAGTCACTTTCTACCACATGGCATCATTTCTGCTACATATGCAGGAAGTTGCACGTCCTATGAAGCTTAGAAACATACCCAGCTCCAATATTCACAATAACTATTCGAAAACTTCGCATTCGTTGGAATTATCGAGAATTCATTCTTTTAGCATTTTCCTAAACAACAAAAGAAGATCCTAAACCAAGTCGCGTCCAATCATCTACAAAGTGAAGAAACCCATTCCACCACAGCTGAACTCATTTTTGTTCTTGAGCGAAAAAAAAGGACTTATCTTTGGTTAAATATTGCTTTTAACGGACAGCTTTGGCTTCATCATCACCAGAGTTTATCAAACTAAGAGTTCACAGAAATGCATGGACTCCCATATACGTTCGAATCAGAAAATGTTAATCATGACTATCAAATTGTATACGCTATTCGTATACATATTGGCTTGAGAACAAGTTCATTCCAGGAATATGTCAGTTCAAGAAAGAAAAGACATGCAATTTAATTACAAAAGAAGAAAGGAAAGTTTAGTGGATAATGACGATCGAGATTACTACTTTGGTTTCTAGTATTAACTAAGACAACATTGTAACCACAAACAACTCTCTGCACTTTGGCCTCTCCGTCTAGTTAATACTATATATATTACTTTTGAAAATAATAGCTTCCTCCAATATTCATATACATATCATATATAGTCACTCATTATATTCCTATATCCCTCTTATTCCAATAGAATGGGAGCCAAACTCTGTAAGGATTCAAGTTCGGCAGTTCATTACAAGAATCATAACTCATCATCACACAATGAATTTCTTAAGCCAGACTGCTTGAAACCCAAGAAAGCCAAGAAGAAGAGGCAACTAGTCCTGCTCCCATCACCCAGGAACATGAATGGAAAAGCTATGAGCAAGTTGAGTACCCTGGAGGATTGGATCCTAGATTCCCCTAGTTACCAGAAACAAGAATATTGCAAGAGAAGGAACGATCTCTATGCCATAAAGAATTCGTCCTCCAAAAGGGTACACCCTTCTTCCACTACTGGTACTGGAGAGTTGTTCTCCTTGGAACAACTGGTGATGCTTGACCATCTAGCTGAAAAACAGTACCATACCACTTCTTCTACTTCATCATCTATTAGTAGAAGCCAAAAGCAGCAAAAGAGGGTGAGGTTCAAATTGCCCGAGGAGGCTGACATACTTCTATTCTACTCCCCCAAGGATTCGTCATTGGAAACAGACTACTGATCAAGATTTTAGTACTAATTTATGTAGTTTTTTTTCAAGCCTTGTATTGGTTTGCCTCTTCTTTGTGTATTTCTTTTTTTTTTTTTTTGTTTAACTTTGCCTATTTGGGCTCCAATATTTCTGGATCCGGATTGGTCCGAATTTATTCATGTTCCTTAAAGCTAGGCTCGGATTGGAGTAAATATATGCTCTTTTACATAAATGTCTAAATGGGATGGCTAACCTAAACGAGACTAACCCAAAAAGAAATCGAGATAGCATATTAGCATGGTGTTATGTCTCAAAGGATTTGTTTGCAATGCTGGGAAAAAAACTACTTTATATGTCCAGCTCTAAACCTTGGAGACATACTAACATGATGTCCATTGAAACGTAGGAGAGGGCAGCTGGGTGAAGGCTATAAAAGAATAAAACAGATAATTGTTTCCATAAATTTGGGTGCAATTACACTAGGACTAAATGCCTTGATCCAGTCCATTTTTTAACTGTTTTTTAAGAATAAACAAGCTTCCATAGCATAGTGGTAGTGCGTTCGCTTCGTAAGCGAAAGGTCGCGAGTTCGATCCTCGCTGGGAGCTTTTAATCAATTTCCACCAATCAGCTTTTCTTCTAAATGTGTCACAATAATTTATCGTGAATTCTTTTTTTTCAAAAAAATGGATTGTATCTCTTTCTATGGCCCATCTATCCTCCATCTATCCAATTTTCCTAAGAGGAAATCAGAAATGTAAAGGATGATTAAATTTGCACAAAAGAAAAGCCAATAATGTTGTTTTCCATTAGTCTTTTGTTGTCAATATAGAACACAGTACAGAAACAAAGTTGAGAGATACTCAACCCGGGAAGAAGTATCTATGGGTGCTATTGAGAGAAATTTATTTACTGATAAAAAAAAAGAGAGATATCTATTCAGTTCTGGCAACTTGCCACCTTGATGTAAATCGAAAATAGGGGGTGTGTATTTTTATTGAATGTTCGGGTTTATTATAGAGAAAAAGAGAAAAAAAGAGCGTGAATAGTGCCCGGGCCTAGATTTTCTAAGTTACATCATGTCGAATAAACGGGTTCGGGAGTATTTATAATTACAGTGCGGGAGTTTCAAAGGCGAGTTTCTCGGGCAAGTCGGACTCGTTGGGCTTGGGCTCTCCTGGTAGTGGGCCCAGCGGCTAAACACCATATATCAAACCTGGTTTTATTGTACCCATGAAAATTAACTTGTCATCCAAATAAACGGTGCAGCTCCTTGCATTAGATAAGAATGCGAAAAAATTTGTGTGCATCCACATTTTTCCGTATGAAATTGGGACATTTCGTTCAAAAGTGTTGCCCTAGCTACTCCTGAAGTTTCTGCCATTTATGTCCACTTGATAAGACTAGAAGCCAAACGTTTAGGTGCCAAAAGAAAAAAGAAAAGCAAGAGGACTAGAAGCTTGTTTTTGGATTCTAAACGTTTAGGTGCTAACTCAAATTATCACACATGCATTAAAATGATAAAGCCGTATCATTTAAATTTATTTTTATCCTTGTTTAGAAAAAATCAGCGGCGCGATTATGTTATGTTAAGTTTAAAAAGTTTGGAATTTGATGTTTAAGTTTCAAGGAAAACGTTAAGGAAGAAAATATTATACGAATTTGGACTATGTTATGAAAATATTATCAAAGAAAGTATTTCATATAAATATCAGCTGTACAATATATAGCATGACACCAGCAAAGATAGCTTTAGGGGGACCTCTTACCCCCAAACAAAAAAAAAAAAAGAAGAGAGATGTTATAAAATATACACATGTGAATGTCATGTGACCTACCCCCTCCCCATTATTCTCTATATATTGTACACATATAACTGTATTATGTGGTGAATAAAAACTGAAGCTCTGCCCCCTGCCCATTCTCACGTTTTCTTCCTCCCCTTTCCTCTCCTCTTCATCATCTCTTTCACAGATTATACACAGCTTTTATAACACGTTATCAGCACGACTCTACCCAACTGAGAGAAATCAAACTGAGGAAGAAAAAAAAAAGAAAACAACAACACAGAAACGGGAAAAACCGAGGAGAAGGTGAACAGTGCACCCCCCTCGGCACTGTTCATCCGTATGTGTTCCCGGCCGAATTCAATCTCACCGCTGCCACTACCGGCATCTCTACGTCGTCGCCATCTCGTCGACACCTTCCCCGCCACCATCCGCCGCCGGACGCGCCGCCAGGAGGTGAAGACCCGGCGGCGACGCCCGCAACCCGAAAGACCCAAAACGGGTCTGCCTCCTACGGATCCGCCCCTGGCCGCGACGCTAGCAGCCACCGGACGAGGCGTGGCTCACCGTGCACCTGCAGCCGCCCTCTCCTCCCCGCAGCTGGTCGCCGCCGCTGCCAACCCGACGAGACCAACCTCCGAGCTCCTCCCTTCCGCTGCCATGGCTCTCCCACCTCGGCCGCTTTCTCCTCGCCCTCTCCTCCCCGCGTCGCGCCATCGCCACGACCAGTTCGCCCGACCGTCGCAACCGCTCCGGCAAATCCAAGGCGAGCAGTTTCAGACCTCGTTTTGAAGATGACCCGGGTGTGTGGAGGTTGGGTCGGGCTGTGACCCGTTTCGTTGTGGGTCTGGCCGGGCTGTTATGGGCTGCGACCTGGGCCTGCTGGGCCTGCGGATCTGGGCCTGCGTGGGCTGGCGCCTGGCAGCCTTGGCTGGCCTGGGCCTGGGTCTGCTTGGGCCTGTTCTTGGGCACTGCTGGGCTGGTGCTATCCATGGCCCAGTCCGGATTTACTAAAAAAAAAAAAAAGAAAAAAATTTTGGTGGAGGCTTGAGGAAGATGATCCGATTTGCATCTTAGTCCCTGCAGTTTTTTCCTTTTCTGCAAGTAAGTGCTTACACGTCAGTCCTTAAGTTATTTATTTTTTCAATTTAATCCTAGCCGAATATGATTAATGTTCAATTAATATTGTTTATGGATAATTAAATGAATTGTGAGCTCACGATGAGCCTCGGAGTAATGATCCGGCACGGTGAATAGAAATTATCCGGACTGTGAATAGTAATCTCCGACACCGTGAATAGTAATTTCCGGCACCGTGATTAGTAATTTCTAGCGACCGTGAACAGTGATTTTGGCCGGAAACCGGCAAACCCAGAAGTGTTTGGCCGGAATTTGAGACCTCGTGATTTTGATCGTGAATAGTGATTTTGACCGAAATCCGAACGCCTCGAATTTTTCCCAGCGAACCCCGAAGTGTTTGACCGGAATTTTATACCTCGGGTTATTTCCCGGCAAGCCTGGAAGGCGTGAATAGTAATTTTCGGCGACCATGAATAGTAATTTTGACCGATCTGGCAACCGTGAATAGTTTTTTTTTTTTTGCCGATCCGACGAACCTCGAAGTGTTCGATCGGAATCCGACGCCGTGGGTTTTTTCCCGCCAAGCCCAGAAGGCTAATGGCATATACATACCGGAATAGTAACCGGATATTAGTAATATATATTATATGTATTATTGCTGAAAGATTTATCGAGTAAGCATATTTTTTTGTTTTATTTAAATTCCGATTGGACTATTAAAGGGCCCACTGCATTTAAATTTATGTTTTAATTTTATTTATGCTTTATTTGGGCTCATGAAAGGCCCATAATGGCCGGGTAAGCCGCCTATTTCTTTACATTTTTTTTATTGGGTTCGCTATAGGCCCATTGCATTTATTTTTCAGCAATTTAATTTTTATTGGGCTAATTAATAAAAAGGCCCATCGCATTTAATTTTCAGGCATTTATTTTTAATTGGGCTATAAAAGGGCCCATTGTATTTAATTACCTTGCTTTTAATTTTATGCTTAATATGGGCTCGTACTAGGCCCATCATTTAATTTCCTGTCATTTATTTTACTTGGGGTAATTTATTATAGGCCCCTTGCTTATTTATTTTAATTAAGCATTTCCTTATTAAATTATGATATTTGAATTTAAGACCCTCAAAATTTCCGGAAGAAATTTGTTATGGGTATTAAATGAGGACAG
>JAKUCV010006116.1:0-53784 GCA_028386065.3 Turnera subulata
AGAATAATAAACTGTATGCTTGATTGTGTTGGCATGTTAGTACTGATTGTTGTATGTTGCATGCATGACTTGTTACTCTGCTTTCCTTTCGGACTTGATCTGCACACTCTCATAATTAGATATATATTGCTCACTGAGTAGGCGACTCACATAATCGCCAACGTTGTTTTTCAGACCCATAGATAGCGTGCAGTTTCTTCCTTCTTTTCCCGGAGTACGGACGTGGACATCCCAGCAGGTAGCTGTGCTTGTTCTCCCGGATTGGATCCATAGAGTCGGCATGCATGTTGTTTTATTTCTATTATTTTTACTCCGTTTGACATTTCCGCTGCATTGGATTTTTATTGAGATGTCTATTGATTTTGGATTACATTATCGGCGGGTTGCCGGGTTTATGTTTTGATGATGTTTCTGCAGGATGCCGGGTTGATTTGTGGCTTGTTAAGCCGGATTATTATGTTCATTTTGACATCTTGTTTCATTGAGAATTTTGGATATTGTTTATATTGGTTTTCGTGTCCCGGGTTTCAGGGGTATTTTGGAAATTTCCTCTATTTAAGTATTTTATTGTTAAATTGGGACACGGGTGTTTCAGCTAGATGAATTGGTGAAGGTGCTCTCCTTGAGGGGGATAAAAAGCATCACGTCCCGAGTTCGAATCCCTAGTGCTGCAGCATGGTAAAGGATTTAATCGGGCGGAGGGAGTGATGTAACAATACCTGAGTTTGGTTTTTTTGTGAAGGCCCTCCCCCTGAGGGACCCACCAAACTCAGGTATTTTTACATCACTCCCTCCGCCCGATTAAATCCTTTACCATGCTGCAGCACTAGGGATTCGAACTCGGGACGTGATACTTTTTATCCCCCTCAAGGAGAGCACCTTCACCAATTCATCTGCAGAAGAATTTGTGAAGGTGCTCTCCTTGAGGGGGATAAAAAGCATCACGTCCCGAGTTCGAATCCCTAGTGCTGCAGCATGGTAAAGGATTTAATCGGGCGGAGGGAGTGATGTAACAATACTTGAGTTTGGTGGGTCCCTCGGGGGAGGGCCTTCACAAGGAAAGCAAAGAACACAAGCAATTTATAGTGGTTCCCCACTCAGGAGTACATCCACTACCTAAAAATCCCCCATTTAGGATTTCTAAACTATCCACTAATTTGGCTTTTACAGGCGAGCCAAATAACCTATGGTACACAAGTTTTTGCAAGTTGAACTTGTTAAACCTAACCCAATGCTGAACCTAGCTTTGTCTACCCAACAAGATTATCCCCTAATCTTGCTGATTACAACCTTTTCCAAGGCAAAGCTTCAAGAGTGACTCACTCAAGAAGTTACACAAATCAAGCACAAAGAGTATCTCTCAAGGTAAGCTTTTTTCTCAACTTAGAATCTCTTGAATGGCTAGGTTTATTTGTTGTGAGGCTTCAATCCTCTATTTATAGATTCTGAGGATGGGAGGAGTGTCTTCCAACGGCTAGATTGCTTCCAGGTGGCGCACAAGTTAACTTCTTTTTTCATTTAAGAACTATCAACATTTGGTTGTTGGCTGAACCATAACTGGTAATTACTTGGGAAGAAATTGTTCTTTAAACTTCAAAAAGTATCCCCAAAAATGAAAGTGAGGACCACCAACTCGTTGAGGCATTAAAGAGGATGTGAGGACCATTTTTCTGACCGTTAGTTGACTCTTGGAGACCACTTCTCCAACTTCCCAGACAGCGACAGTCTGGTTCTACGGAAAAGCCACGCTGATGCCAAATCTTCACGGTATTTAGTTTCTGCCAGAAACCAAATTCAGAAACCAAATTTTCTGCAAATGCTTAAAACACACAAGGGCTTTCCATACTGTTTGTTAATCATCAAAATAATAATATAACCATTTAATAATGATCAGAAATATACTAAATAAGATTAGTCTTAATTAATTACTTAACTAA
This sequence comes from Turnera subulata, assembly GCA_028386065.3. Taxonomy (NCBI): domain Eukaryota; kingdom Viridiplantae; phylum Streptophyta; class Magnoliopsida; order Malpighiales; family Passifloraceae; genus Turnera; species Turnera subulata. The sequence goes on from JAKUCV010006116.1 coordinate 1,938, forward strand.
GCACTTAACACATGTTTAGGCTAACAACTCCTACTCAACTCAAGAAGGTGGTTCAAACTTTCTAGATTTGGTAATTCTCTGCAACCAAGGAGTTGACATGGCGCAACGGTGCTAGGATGAAGAGTTAAAGAACTGAAGTCAACTAGGAGTACGAAGATTTATTGCAGTAATCTTCCCCCAATACTCAGATTCTATAAAAGGGACCCATTACACCTCTGAAGATCTATCCCATTATGCAAAATCTGAGTATAGACTTGTACTTGATATCGTGGTTTCTAATCTCGTTTCTCTGTGTGTATTGTAAAACACATTCTAAGGGCAATTTGTAAGCAAGTCTTGGATTAGAATTGCTGGTAACTCAAGTCTAAGATTAGATTTGAGGGTAGGTTAGAGCTTAGCCTGTGAAAAACTTGTAAAGGTTTGAGCTTAGCCTAGAAACGCTTGTGACTGTGAAGGTTAAGGTTGAACCCGCAAAAACCTAGGGATAGTGAGTGTTTGAAATCCTAAGAGGAGGAACCTTTAGGTAGTGGAGTACCTGGTGAGGGGGAACCACTCTAAATCATCTGTTTTCACTCTCTTCTACTCTCTCTCTTCTCACTTTCTTGCTTCACACACTTGCTAAGCACAAGAAAGATTTGGTATCACGTAAACCAAATCTTTTTGTCCGAAAAGGCTTAAAGCCTAATTCACCCCCCTTCTTTTAGGCACTTTTGGGCCAACACCAAATTTGACCCACTAATATTCCGTTGATCTGAATTATGAATATATTTGTGACTATGGATTAATGAGATGATTTAATCCTGAGTTTGGGTATTTTTGTAATTTTACTCAGTAGAATATTAATATTTTATTGTTTGGATTTTTAAGGTATTTGATTCGGAATTATTGAGATGATTTTATTCTGAGTTAAACGTATTTAAAGGTTTAATTATAATAAAATATGGATGTTTTATTGTTTTATGCTTTTATTCTATTTTTGGACCATTTTGGGATGATTTTGGGTTTAAAATAAATTAGAGCCTGGACCAATGGAACATGGACCCTCCAGCAATTTTAGCCCATCAAAAACACTGAACTTAGAGGCCTTTTTGTCTGAATTTTTGTCCAGAATTCAGATTAAATTATTTCTTTTATGGTTTTTTATATTTATGGTATTTAGAGTGGAGCGGGAGAAAGTAAGGAAAAATAGGAAATGGGTAGGGGTAAGCTACTAGTTAGGAGTTTTTCTGGAGCTTAAAACATGCAAAATTCTGATTAGGATGGGCGTGGGAATCAAGTTGGACCAGAATAATGAAGATCAAAACCGGAAAGAAAAGAACCGTTTTGGAAACAAGTGCCGGCGGACATGGCGACATGACCGCAAGCACCTGGCGGGCTTAGAGGGATGACCGCTAGCACCATGACCGTCGGTGCCTGGCGGACGTCGCTCCCAGTTTGGGCAGATTTTCGGATTTTTCCTGTTTACTTGATTCTGGATATCTACCGTTGGATCCAGGGGTTCAATCCTGACCCTTAGATCCACACTATGTCTAGACCCCCTGAAAACTATAAATAGGACCCCCCATTCATCCTCAATTCACACAATTTCTCTCTTCCCCCTCTATACACACATATGCTAGGTGCTTGGAAAATTTCTCTAATTCCAAGCTTAGGAACCCTACTAAGGGTTGAAATTCTGGAGGAATTTCGTGCAGAAGACTACTAGAAAGGAAGCAGAAAGAGGAGAAGCAAGAGAAGGAGAAGAAGGAGGAAGATCGGAGCAAACTCGTGGAGGAGAAAAAGAGAAACTCGAGTTGATAATTCTAGTGTAGACAATCCCAGAAAAATCATCATATCTGAAGCTGTAGGTGTCGGATTGCTGCGTTCTTAACATCCTTGGAAAGAAAAGAAGTAGCTCTACAAGTTTGTTTTTGACACCAGAGACCAGTTCGACCTCCTTCTACACTGAATTGCTTGTTGCAATTCTGCCAAAATTCTGCTTAGAAGTGGTAAGCAAGTAGGAGCAAGAGGAGGGCTTCAAGAGGTAACTCGTTCTAATTGTCTTGATTGATTGCTGCTATGACGTGATGATGCTAATGATGTGATAATATGTGATCCGTGTTAAGAACTACTTGAGCTTTGAACCCATTACCAGGGGGTACGTAGGCAGTTTCTAGTGGTGGAAATGCAAGTTCAATATTTATTTATTTTCCGTTTTGTCTTTGTTTTGTTTTTGTTATTTGTGTTGTTGTGCATGGCATATGTTAAGCTCTAATTGCACATGATCTCGTCCCAACATGGATGGGTGCCACACACCTTCCCATCCGTGACAAGTCCCCGGGTCCACATCTTTGGTTCGTTTGTTGGTTGCCTAAAGGAGTCATTGGTTGCTTAAGGAAGGTTTTCCCCGAATTTTTCCCGATAATAAAATCCGGGTGGCGACTCCAAAGATGTGGATGACGGTTAAGAAGAAGGTGGTGGGTAGGCCCAAACATATTTTGGGTCTGGTACTCACAGTTGGCGACTCCACTAGGGACATAGAGGATTTAAGAGATTATGTGCAATCATTGATCAATGTATGCCTTTTATTTGTCATATATGTGCCTTGCATTCATGGAATACGTTGTGAAGCTTCTACCGTAAGAGGGTGAGGGGATCCTAGTCCAGTACATACCATCCTACGGGGTTATCGGTCAGAGTGAACCCATTTCTCGCCGTTTAGCAATGATAGGGGTTAATAGGCCAACGACCTCATGCGACGTCCTACGTCACATGTGAGTAGGCCAAGCTATCCCAAAGCGACGGTCCTTTGGCCCCCAACCAGCTGTATACCCCGAGCATCCCATGCATGAGTAGTGAATGCTTGGAACGTGAATTTGTGCGTAAAATATCGTACGTTTATGCATTGTATCTCGTTGTTGTGGATCCAAACTTTGTGCATGCATTAGTGTTGAGGGAATGAAAAGAGAGAGGGAAAGGGAAACCTTCTTGGCTTTAAGGCAATATGAGACCCGAGTTGCAAGGAAGTTTCTTTTCATCGGTTAAAGACAACAAAACATTTTCGAGTAGATGCCTTGTTACTCTATGTGTTCGGATAGAGGACTACATTTTACATATCATTACTGCATGACTTTGACAAAAAATGCATTGAGTCGGGAATAGACCTCCACTTTTAGCCTTATTGAAGTTATGCCTTTCTTTCTTGATAAATAGCCCATCCTTTTCACCTATCCAACGAGATCTTGAACTCTTCCGTAACTGGCAGTGAACTATGTGTAAAGAGCATGGCAAGTGGGCTAGAAGTACTGGCAATAAGGACACCGCCCCAGAAAGTGTCCCGATAAAAAGGGAGAAGCAACCATAGTGGAATGAATGCACCCTGCATCAAGAGAAAGAGGAGCAACTGCGATTTAGGATTTTGATGAATAAACTCGAAGAAACAATCCATCGGGGGATTGTATCTGGCAACACATATGTTCAAGTGACCATGCGGCAATTCTGAGAGGCAATGGAACAGTATGGCGTAGTTGAAGATGTGATGAGAGGAATTCAATTCAAACAAGCTTTTTGCACTCAGGAACATGTGCAGGTAACTAAAGAATTCAATGACTATGTGAAGAACGTGGAGGGCAGTGGTGACTCAGGTGAATGGGACACTGATTCGGAGACCAATAAACAAACGGACCAAGTAGATATTGTGGACACCAAAGGAAGAGAAGATGAGCTGGGGAATGAGGATGATGTGATTGGAAATGAAATTCAGAAATGCCAACTGGAAGCGGCCACCACTACACCACGGATGCCACGAAGGAGATTGGTGTACCCGGATAAAATCGAATGGACAGTGGAAATGGATGTTTAGACTTGTCACATGAAATGAAAATAGGAATCATTGAACGTACCCTTGAACTGGTCATGCTGTCATTCTTTAATTTCATGATAAGAATAAGAAAGTGTTTCTTCTCTTCCTAATTTGATGTGTCAATTAGGCCTTGTCATAGTTGGTCGAATTACCCTGGAAACCGCAAAACGAACTACGCAGACCTGATACGGTAAAATCAACACCTTGGGTGTTTTGTAGGAAATATAAAAAAAGCCTGGCTTGTAGAGCTACTCTTTCCTCTTTTTTTTTTTTTTAAAAAAGGGAAGAAAATTCACAACCAATGTGCCATTAGCTTCTTTTCCGAAAAACTATACCGGTACATAGGTAACTCAGGAACGGGCCCGGTCTAATCAACATCGGTTCATGGGCTAACTTAACCAAGTATGATAAGACTCAAGATTGGACAAACCGCGCATTTATCTAAGTCTTCCCGAAGAAATATTGCCTAGCATGTCATCAGAAGCACGAAGTTGAAATCATGAAGTCTGGCCGCCGTCTAAAGTAAGAAGGGAGGAAAGGAAGAGAAAAAAATAGTAAGGAAAGAGAGGGGGAATCCGTCCGCTAGGCTGAAAACCTAAAAGGGCGGCCTAGGCAAAAGTTAGGACATACCTGCTAGGTTGAAAATCCGAGAGGGCGGCCTAGGCAAAAGTTAAGGCTAACAGTGATTGGATGTTCTGGGTGTGTTCGTCGTCGAGTGTTCTCGCTAAAGGTGACTTCAAGACTTGTTGTGAACCCCATTTTCCTATCAACAAAACCCCTCACTCAAGAGTCAATTCCTGGTTCAATCAATTTTGAAAATTGCATGCATCATCGCGTTGTCTAGAAAGCATGAGCATACATACAAGAAAAAATGTCAAAAAAGGGGGGAAGTTGTACATCTAGGACTAGGACATGCATATATATCAAACCTGTCTCTTCTTCTTGTTGACCTGAGGCCGACTAATCTGTTGAAAAGTCTCTTGGTCAGTGGCCTCAGAATCTCCCAACGCCTGTTCTTCAGGCTGAAGGCCTGGTTGCAGAATCTCAGGTGGCGCCCCCTGCCTCTGAAGCCGAGGGTCCCGTGGTACCCGAATAGGATGCGCAGAATGGCTCCCGGACCTACAAGATGCTAAGTCTTGCAGGCGAACAGTATTGGCCACTAGGGTTGCTTTGGCCCGACCAAGGGCCCTCCAAAGACGAGATACTTCAGAAGCCGGTACCTATCATGAGCAGAGGATGGTTAGAACTAGTAATGTAAAAGACAAGGTTCGCTATGAAGTAGATTATACCTGGGTGATGCCGGAGGGAAAAGGCGAAAAGTCGTTAGGAACGTCCTCAGAGAATGGAATGTCCCGGAGCCGATACTCACCGTCATAGGCCCTGTAAGACTCCTCATATGGTTTAAGAACTAGACCCGATGTGGAAGATGATGCCCTGGCACCCCTTCTTTAACCCAAGCTCAGTCGAGAAGGGCCAACACTAGTAACTGACTCGCTAGGACTAGGCAGTGTATGCATCAGGAACTAAGTAATAAAGAACTGATAGTCCCCATCATCCCCGGTCATCTCCTCAATATGCTCACCAACACCATCTGTCTCTGGAATCTCGTCCCTCTCATTGATATCTCGCATAGAAATAGGCAGAACGAGAGGAACCAGGGGCTCGCACAAGACATGCAGGTAGGCACGCTCCCCGAGATACCAGGTATACATGTTTCGGTATCCAATTATGCACCGGCGGTCATCCATAGAAAAAGGCCAGGCCCCTACCCCATCGAATCTATGACGCACTTCATGAAAAGCACCAAGGCGGATCTGATGAGAACAAAATATGGTGAGAAAAATGGCAATAGGAAGAAAGGACAACCGAGAGAAAGAAAGTAGCCACCTGGTCTAAAGAAATCCGCTCGAGATAGCCACGAGCCCACACACAATCGTGGGCATAGAGTTTACCTCGACGAAGCCCAGAGACCCAACGAAGGACCATCAACCACTCGTTAGGGATCAACGGCCGCTCGAGAATAGATAAGCGGATATACTCCATCCTCCGAACCTGCATAGGCGAGATAATCAGGAAAGATATGGATGGAAACAGAAAGAAAGAAGGAAAAGAAATGTACCCTCAGATCCAAGCCGAGCCCGAAAAGTGCTCAATGACGCGCCGGGAAATTCTGCTCTTCTCGTGGTAAGCCCGTGCTAGACCGCCAGATGCCCAATCAATCAGCGGATCACTCAAGTCCGTCAAAGAGGCTAGTAGGTCACACCGAACCCTATCACTGCCCGACACGAAAATCGTCCTATTCAGACTCATTAAAATCAAACCTCAGGCCCGCTGCTCGATTGTGCCCGGATATGTCAGAGACAGTAGCTCATCCTGCAGCAACAATGGTGAAACCTCTCCAACGCGGCTCTTGATCCAATTCAGTCTGATACCCAACAGCTCCCCGAATCGATCCACGCCAAGCTCCTGATCCCCAACAACTGGCGTGGCTTGAAATAAGAGCCCGGTAAAATGAGAATAGTCAGAGGGAATCATCGTTATCTCTCCGCAAGGTAGGTGGAATGTGTTAGTGGTATCCCACCATCTCTCGCCAAGCACCGAAATAGCCCGTAGGTCGACTTTGTCTCCTTTGAAGATGCGGTAGAAATTCCAGAGACTGAGCCTCTGTACTATGGCCTTCACCTTGCATCACTCTCCACGTATTGGAGAATGGCAAGCCGTGCCTGGGCCCCGCTGTGATTTCAGCTCTGAGTGTCCGCGACCTGTATTGATACCTCCAGAAACGTCAATACTCGCACCAAACCTGGAAAAGACAACTCAAACTAACTCCTCATTCATATAGACATGGATCATGGGGATGAATCTGCACAAAAACATCATGCATTCCGGCATTAGAATAGTGTTTTATTTGTAGATTAAATCACAAGAAATCACAAAACCTATCCCGGCACAAGCCCATCAATACCCACGCATCACACATTGTGAATGTACAGTTCAAACATCAAAACAACAACACAATCAGCCAAAATCATCAACTTTCGCCAAGAACCCTAAACCCCCACTTGGGCATTCCATCAATCCAACAATTCTTGTGTTTAATCTAGCAAATAAGCATAAGGAAAAGCATTGTAGGCATACTAGGAGCATTTTCAAGCAATCAAACATACCAAACAATGCATAAATCCAAATTTATGGAGAAATCGGGCATAAACTCAAAAATGAATTGAAATTGCAATTGAAATAGTTTTGAATGATGAAAATCACTTACTTTCACTTGGGGAAGCAGAGAAGAGATGTGCCTATCAGGGGATTTGAGTAATAAGGCCGGATTGTCCTCCAGATTGGATTTTGGGCGATATTTTCTTACTGTATCTTCTCTTGATTTGTGGATGCTTGATGATGATGAAGCCATGGGGTTGATTTGGAATAGTAGGGGAAGTGATTGTGAGTTGATTGGGAGATTTTGAGAGAAAAACAAGAGACTTTTAGGGGTTTTAGGAAGAAATGAAGGAGAGAAAGGGTTTTTGGGGGGTTTTAAAACCGGCTGGAGCTTGGCGGACATGGCGAGAAGACCGCCAGCTCTTGGCGGTCATCCCAACATGACCGCCACGCTCTAGCAAGCATGTAGAGATGACCGTCAGCATCCCAAGATTTTTTTTGTTCTTTCTTTTTGGCCGCACGCCCCGGAATGACTTTTTGAGAAAAAAAAAATAGTGCATTCATGTCTTTGGGTTTGTACAAGTAAGACAGAGGGCACACGACCCCGCTATTTTTTGGGGCATGCTACCCCATTTGTACGCATTCTGTTTCGCGAGTCCATCCCTCCGGGGCATGCTACCCCGTGGTTTGAGTGGTCTTTTCCGGGGCATGCTACCCCGATTGTCCGACTTGTTTTTCTCAGGGGCATGCTACCCCACTGTGTGATATGTTTTGTTTTCCGGGGCATGATGCCCCGTTATGTGATCTGTTTATTTCCCGGGGCATGCTACCCCGTTAGATGATGTGTCTGTTTCCCGGGGCATGCTACCCTGTTATGTAATGTGTTTTGTTTCCCGGGGCACAATGCCCCGCTATGTGATATGTTTGTTTCTCTGGGCATGCTACCCCACTGTGTGTGTGATTTCCCAGGGCATGCCATGCGATTTTCTTGTGGCATGCTACCCCGTATGATTGGAATCATAGTCAAGACATTTGGTTTTCGGGGCATGCGACCCCATGTATTGATTTTCCCAGGGTATGCTACCCCATGTGTCGATGAGACTCACTCGGGGCATGCTACCCCATTCTGAATCAATCCACGGGGCATGCTACCCCGTCCTAAATCAATTTTCGGGCATGAAACAACGTTGTTGGAGATGACATTCTTTGGGGCATGCTACCCCGAGGGGTATGTAATGTCCCGACATTCTTTTAACGGCTGATGAGAAGGCATGTGATGCCATAGGAGGGATGAGATGATTCATACAACCGATACAAACACCAAGTTCCAGGGGAGAGCGATAAAATCGCTAGATAGTAGGGAGCCCCGAAATCACCCCCACAGGAGGAGATATATCCCTAGTTGACCAAGATGAGAGGATTCTTTGTTGACAACCTAAACTCGAGTTTCCCAAGGAGGACGATAAAATCCCTAGAAAGTAGGTAACTCCGAAACCACCCCCATGGGAGGAAGACATGTCCCTAGTTGACCAAGTATTTTTTTTGTTGACGACCCGATAGATGAGATGATTCTATCACAAACCGAGTTCCCTTAAGGAGGACGATAAAATCCTTAAAACCCGAGATGAGATGATTCTTGACCCATGGCACATATTTTGGCATCAGCATCAGCATCTACTCCATCAAATTTGGATGATCTTTTTTCATTGGTTTGTCTTCAGTTCCTAAAGATTCACCGAGGGGCATCTATAACACCCAAATTTGACCCACTAATATTCCGTTGAATTGAATTATGAATATATTTGTGACTATGGATTAATGAGATGATTTAATCCCGAGTTTGGGTATTTTCGTAAATTCACTCAGTGGAATATTAATATTTTATTATTTAGATTTTTAATGTATTTGATTCGGAATTATTGAGATGATTTAATTCTGAGTTAAATGTATTTAAATGTATAATTATAATAAAATATGGGTTTGTATTGTTTTAGGCTTTTATTTTATTTTATTTTTGGATCCTTTTGAGATGATTTTGGGTTTAAAATAAATTAAGAGTCTGGACCAATAGAACATGGACCCTCCAGCAGTTTTGGCCCATCAAAAAAACTGAACTTAGAGGCTTTTTAGTCTTAATTTTTGTGCAGAATTCAGATTAAATTATTTCTTTAATGGTTTTTGATATTTATGGTATTTATAGTGGAGTGGGAAGAAAGTAAGGGAAAATAGGAAAAAGGTAGGGGTAAGCTACAAGTTAGAAGGTTTTTCGGAGCTTAAAACATGCGAAAATCTGATTAGGAAGGGTGTGGGAATCAAGTTGGACCGGAATAATGAGGATCAAAATCGGAAAGGAAATAAAGGTTTTAGAAACAGGTGCCAGCGGACATGGCGACATGACCGCCAGCACCTGGCAGGCTTAGAGGGATGATCGCTAGCACCTGGCGGTCGTCGCGATAGGACCGCTGGTGCCTGGCGGACATCGCTCCCAGTTTTGGCAGTTTGTCGGATTTTTCCAGTTTACTTGATGCTGGATATCTACCGATGGATCTAGGGATTCAATCCTGACCATTAGATCAACAACACGTCCAGACCCCCTGAACACTATAAATAGGACCCCCCATTCACCCTCAATTCACACAATTTCTCTCTTCCCCCGTTCTACACGCATAAGCTAGGTGCTTGGAAAATTTCTCGAATTCCAAGCTTAGGAACCCTTCTAAGGGTTAAAATTCTTGAGGAATTTCGTGGAGGAGACTAGTAGTAAGGCAGTAGCAAGAGGAGAAGCAAGAGAAGGAGAAGAAAGAGGAAGACGGGAGCAAGCTTGTGGAGGAGAAGAAGAGGAACCCGAGTTGAGAATTCCTGTGGAGGCAGTCCTAGAAAAATCATCATATCTAGAGCTGTAGATGTCGGATTGCTGCGTTCTTAGTGTCCCTAGAAAGCTAAGAGGTAGCTCTACAAGTCTGTTGCTGACACTAGAGACCAGTTAGGCCTCATTCTACACCTAATGGCTTGTTGAATTTCTGTGAAAATTCTTCTTAGGAGTGGTAAGCAAGTAGGAGTAAGAAGAGGACCTCAAGAGGTAACTCGTTCTAATTCTCTTGATTGATTGCTGTTGTAAAGTGATGATGCTGATGATGTGATAATATTTGATGCATGTTAAGAACTACGTGAGCTTTGAACCCATTACCGGGGGTACGTAGGCAATTTCTAGTGGGGGAAATGCATGCTCAATTATTTATTTTCTTTTCTGTCTTTGTTTTGTTTTTGTTATTTGTGTTGTTGTGCAAGGAATATGTTAATCTCTAATTGCACATGTTCTCGCCCCAACAAGAATGGGTGCCTCTGATAGCGTTTTTAACCCACACTAAACACTACGATTAACCTGTAAGCGCACAGTGTCTGTTATAGCAATCAAGGTCGATCCCACAGAGAACAGTTTAAGTACTACGTCAATAACAGCTTGTGATTATTTAGGAAGATTGATTCTTGATGAGAGTTGGTAGCTAAAATCAAAAATACAAAGTAATAAAAATAAAAAGTAAAATCAGCAAAAGGTAATAGATGTCGAGTAAAGCAATAATACAAACGACCTAGGAGTTCGGGGTTCACGCAATCACTGCTTATGCAATTAATATATCCGGTTATGATCTTGAATGTCTATTGATTATTGTAGGCTAATTGTCTTAAAATATTAACTCTCAGCTCTCGCACGTTGAATCAATTATTCATTCCATAACTACCTAGTTTTCACTAGCCCAGTTTGTAACTAAATTCATTAAGCATAGATAATTTATCAACCTTAAGAATAACTATCAGTTTTCGCATCTCTAGTCTTCTAATCAATCTATGATGTTCAGATCTAAAACCTAATCAATAACTCAGCTCTCGCATGTTGCCATCAACAATGATTCAGATCTAAATTAATGTAAACTTGGTGATCAAGCAAGCAACAAACAAATCCTCACACATAAATCAAACAAACACAACAGATTCCAAGAACAACATCCGAATAAAATTATAAAAATATAAGAGTAATTGGCTACATCCCTAATCCTAGATTAAGAGATTAGTTCCTCATAAAAATAATAAAACCAAAATCAACACGAGAATACATCATGGAATCAAATAACAGAAATACCGAATAAAGGAGAAGGTGTAGTCGATTTCTACAGAAAGACTGGTGTCGACTTCTGCAGCTCCTTGATCTCGAACTTGTGCTTCTGAAACTGATAATTCTGTGTCTTTGGATCTTTAATATCTTTCTGGAAAGTTTAGGGGAATAATCTTCGAGCCTTGATAGAGAATTCGGCACCACCAATTAGAGAGAAAGAGAAGAAACCCTAATCCTATTAGTGTGTGACCTAAACCCTAAACAATTTGGCAGCGCTTCACCCTCTGAACTCGGCCTTCTTAATATGATGCCTCTAGGGGTCTATTTATAGTATTTTTAGTGCTGGAGGTCGTCCAAGGGTCTCCTTTTTTGAATGGTAATTGAATTCCTTGACTTGCACTCCAACTTGGATTTTGCCTGTTTTCTGATCCCAACATTGCACGGCACTTATCGACTAGAAGACGTCCGAACTGGTGTTGGGCTCTTCTACAAAGTTCTAGATAATTCTCTCGGCTTTCTTTTGATAAAAAGAACTCTTCAATTGGACTTCGGTAGCTCTAGATATCATCAAAACACTAGGTCTGGGTCGGTGTAGAAATCCATGTTTGTCTGGGCCAAAATCGACTGCGTGCTCCTCCCAGTAGACATGTCCAAAAATTATGAAATTCAATCCATAGAAAGCTCTGGAAGTCTAGTTTTGTCTCCAATTAGTCTCACTTTATTTCAATTCCTATAACTCCCGAAATCTAAAAAATAGTCGGCAGTGCTCACTGCAGAAAGTTTTCTAAATTGGGCCTGGTTTCCAAACTTGGCTAAAAAGCATCCATTCTTCAAATAAAATCGATTTTCACCTGTAAAAATACTTAATCAGCAATATTGAAGTACTAATTGACACAATGCATGAAAACACACAATAATATAAAGATTATACACATAATTGATATAGAAAATATAGTAAAAGCTACTCAAAACCATCATAAAAACACTAACATTTAGATGTTATCAAATCTCCTCAAACTTAAACTTTGCTTGTCCTCAAGCAAATAAAACAATATGAACCAATTGAAGGTTTTGAAAATCTCCACCAATTCACACAATCAAAAAGAATTCATATCAAGAATTCCAAGATAATCGCCAAGAGCTTACGAAAAACATTTAAGATCAAATGCCAAGAAAGAAAAAAAAATCTCATGAAAAAGCATCCATGCCATAGTCAGACTTACCTGCACAAGCTTTCACACAAATCACTTAGCAAAAATCAACTCCCCATATGCATGCAAGAATGAATTGACGTCATGAAAATTTGAAAAACTAGTCCCATAGGCAAATTCCAGAACTTAACTCCACTATTATGAATAAACACTCTCAAAAAGATCAATAGGACTTTACAAAGGGTTGTAATGGGGTCTTGGGTAAAGGTTGATCAAAGAAAAGGTATATAGGAAATCAAAGTTCAAAAATTCACTTAAGAAAAGATTGCAATATGCATTCTCAAGAAATTGAAAAGAATTTCTCAAAGTGCAAGTCTTGAAATAACATCCGTCTTGTGATCATCAAAAGAAATTCAACTTTTTTCGGGAACATTGATTGCGCAATTTCCATCTCTTTTTTGGATTTTTCTGAATTTTTTTGAATCAACTTTTGCCGATTTTTTTTTCTTTTTGCTACGCTTGACATTTCATAACATACTTGAAACAATTGAAAGTGCAAACATCTTCAATGCATAGATCTTCTTGGTTGTGAAAAGATACGGTATAATTGCACTTATCATAGAAAAAATCTTGATAAAAACACATAACAAAAATCTCTTAAGGAATTTTGAAAAAAAAAAAGGTATGGATAATGAAAGAAGAGAATGATAGCTATACGGCTTCAAAGGGTTAAAGGTGGGTAAAGTGTGGGTAAAGAAAGAAAAATTAACTACCATGATCTAGGCTCAAAGGGGTTAAACAAGGGATAATGATAAAGGGTAGGCTTTTTATTGGCTTGTTGGTTTAAACAAAGAATGCCTAAATCTTCTCTTTCATTGAGTATCTATGAAAAAAATTCTCTTTGAAAAGTTCTGAAAACTTGTTCTAGGACATATATGTTGACGTCAAAAATTTTGAAAAATAATGCAGAGGGTGTCGAAAAATGATAGGCAAGGAATGCTAGAACTAGCATGAATTCATCACAACTAATCATGAAAACAAGATCAATCAAAAATCAAACTTTTTACATTTAGAAAAAATTTCAAAAACTTAAAATAACTCTCATGGTTATCCATCATCAAAAATCATCTTGATCATAGAATGGTGGGTTTGAAAACAATTTGAAAAACAAAAAAAAATCTTTTTGGTTTTTCGAAATCTTTTTATTTTTTGTAGATTTTTGAAAAAGAATTTGAAAAACAATTTTGAAAACAATTTGAAAATCAAGGTTGAAAAATAAAGTTGAAAACAATTTTGAAAACAATTTTTGAAAAAGGTAATGGCTTTTTACTAAGTAATCTAGAATAAAAAATATGCATACTCAATATATTAAAGTCAAAAATATGCTTTTTATTGACACTAAACAAAACAAAAACAAACAAAATTTCAAAGAAATTTGTTTCCCCTCCTCAAACTTAAATCGGACAATGTCCTCATTGTCAAAGAAAAAAAGAAACAAAGGGTAAAAAGATAGGCACATAGGAGAGGCACTCTCCTCAAACTTAGATGGAAACATGTATAGCACATAAGAAAAGATATTCCAAGTAAGAGAGGAAGTAAACTAAGGCTAAAAAGAGTGGGAGACTAAAAGAAAAATCAAGAAAAACTTAAAGGGAGCTAGGGTGTGAAGTCGACACTAGGGGCGGTGGAATTGGTGGTGTTGGTGCCGAATTCTAATCCTGATACGGCAACACTACCAGAACAAAGCTAGATAGCACCTCCGATTCAATCGAGTCACCAAGATCAGAAATCAATTCAACCAAAAACTTTAGTGATTACCTCTACCACCTCAAAACACAACAAAGGCGTTAAGCAACAATAGAGTAATAAACACAAGGAATCTTGTAAACGCCACAAGCAATTCAATTACTTGATAAGTAAACACAATCCCTCAAATAAATAAGAAGAAATCAATTCTACTTGCAAATAACCAAGGTAATAAAAACCTCAAACTTTTATTCTCAAATCTCAATGTATGTAAATTATAAAGCATAAGGTCCTAGTTATACTAAACTAAGCTAACCCCAAGTCGGCCACTAACAACTAACCTAGGTCAAATAGGATTTGATTTATTCCCTAGGGTTGCCGACTTCATAATCCTAAACAGACTACGTTTTTAATTGAGCCCACATAACTTGGACACTAATTAAAACCTTTACAATTAAAACCCAAAATAACTTAAGCCCAAAATTAATCAACACAATTAATTAATGGACTTGACCCAACATAAAAAGACTTGCCCAAATTTATATTGTTTTAATTATATAAATCGGCAACAATCAAATAAATAAAGAACAGATATGTCGACATGGCCCCACCTGGCTAGGCTGATGTCGACTGGGCCCTACCTTGCTCTTGAGTCAATTACTCCTTAATTGACAGCAAATTAATGGCCTTCAGTTTCAGCTTCTCTCCAAGCTTGATCATGACATCTTCTTGCAACTCTTGATTCATTATGGATTGAACATATTGTAAGAGTTGATTCTTGATCATCCTTGACCTAGCTCTTGTGATTGGACCTTGAGGCAAGCTAATGGCGCCATCTCCATCATCAGCTCCACTTGGTGCTTGCTTGTTTGTATCATTCCCTCCCTCCTCAAAAGGATTCGCCCTCGAATCTAAACCTGCATTGTCAAAGGGAGAAAGATCAGCAACATTGAAAGTAGCACTCACAGCATACTCACCAGGTAGATCTATCTTATAAGCATTGTCATTGATGCGCTCCAACACTTGAAAAGGGCCATCCTCTCGTGGATCCAACTTAGACTTCCTGTGATGAGGAAACCTCTCCTTCCTGAAGTGCACCCAAACCCATTCTCCAGGTTCAAACTTAACAACCTTGCGTCAACGATTAGCTCGTTGTGCCACTTTAGTGTTCTTCTCCTCAATATGCTTTCGAGCCTTCTCATGAATAGTCTTAACCAACTTAGCTCTTTGATGCCCATCGACATTAACAATCTTTTTCAAAGGTAAAGGCAACAAATCCAAAGGGGTTAGTGGATTAAAACCATACACAATCTCAAACGGAGAACTACCTGTAGAAGAATGAATGCTCCTATTATAAGCAAACTCAATCAATGGCAAACAATCTTCGCAAGTTTTCAAGTTTTTGCCCACTACAGCACGCAATAAAGATCCTAAAGTTCTATTAACCACTTCAGTTTGACCATCAGTTTGAGGATGACAAGCAGTAGAAAACAACAACTTGGTCCCTAACTTACTCCATAAAACTTGCCAGAAGTGACTTAAGAACTTAGTATCCCTGTCAGAAACAATTGTCCTAGGAATGCCATGCAAACGAACTACATCCCTAAAGAACAAATCAGCAACATGTGAAGCATCATCAGTTTTATGACAAGCAATAAAATGAGCCATTTTACTAAACCTATCAACAACAACAAAGATGCTATCACGACCTTTCCGTGTCCTAGGTAATCCAACCACAAAATCCATAGATAAATCAGTCCAAGGAACATCAGGAACAGGTAAAGGAGTGTACAACCCATGAGGTTGCACCCTAGATTTGGCGTGTCAACATGTAACACACCTATTACAAATCTGGTCAACATTCTTCTTCATATTAGGCCAATAAAAGTGTTCCTGCAGAATGTCAAGGGTTTTAGCAATACCAAAGTGACCCATCAAGCCACCATCATGAGATTCCCTAACCAAAAGCTCACGCATAGAACAAGCAGGAATGCAAAGTTTATTCTCACGAAATAGATACCCATTATCTCTATAAAACTGTTGAAAACCAGATTGTTCACATGCATCATACACATTAGCAAAGTCAGGATTAGATTTATATAAGTCCTTAATATACTCAAATCCAATCAATTTAGAACTAAGAGAAGAGATTAGAGCATACCTCCTAGATAATGCGTCAGGAATCACATTACCCTTACCTTGCTTGTAGCGCACCACAAAAGGGAATGTCTCAATGAATTCCAGCCACTTGGCATGCCGCTTATTCAGCTTACCTTGGCCCTTCAAATACTTCAAACTCTCATGATCAGTGTGGATCACGAATTCTTTGGGCCATAAGTAATGCTGCCATGTTTGCAGTGCTCTCACCAATGCATAAAGCTCCTTGTCATAGGTGGAATAATTGAGTTGAGCACCCTTCAGCTTCTCACTGAAATAAGCGATAGGTTTCTTTTCCTGCAAAGGAACAGCACCTATACCTATGCCAGAGGCAATGCACTCAATCTCAAAAGTCGAATCAAAGTCAGGCAATTTAAGAATAGGAGCAGAACATAATTTATCCTTTAAAGTCGCGAATGCCTGCGCCTGTGCATCACCCCACTTAAACCCAACTTCCTTTTTAACAATTTCGTTTAAAGGAGCAGCAATAGTACTAAAATCTTTCACAAACCTCCTATAAAAACTAGCAAGCCCATGAAAAGATCTTACCTCAGAGATGGAAGTAGGAGTCGGCCACTCCCTTATTGCTCTTACCTTCTCTTGATCAACTTCTATCCCATTAGCACTAACAACATATCCAAGAAAGACAACACGATCCATGTAGAATGTACACTTCTTAAGCTTAGCAAATAACTTTTCAGCCCTAAGTGCATCCAACACTAGCTTAAGATGCTCCATATGCTCATCAACATTCTTGCTATAGAACAGAATATCATCAAAGTACACAACAACACACTTTCCAATGAAATGGCGCCAGATATGATTCATTAAACGCATAAAAGTACTAGGTGCATTAGTTAACCCAAAAGGCATTACCAACAATTCATACAACCCATACTTAGTTTTAAATGCAGTCCTCCATTCATCTCCAATTTTCATGCGAATTTGATGATATCCACTCATGAGATCAATCTTAGTAAATATGCATGCACCATGTAATCCATCAACCATATCATCTAACCTAGCAATAGGATGGCGATACTTTACCGTTATTTTATTAATGGAGCGACAATCAACACACATGCGCCATGTTCCCTCCTTTTTCAGCACTAGAATTACAGGTACAACACAAGGAGAGAGGCTCTCACGAATCAGCCCCTTAGACAACAAGTCCTCGACTTGTGTTTGTATCTCCTTTATCTCCTCTGGATTGGCCCTATATGCTTGCCGGTTAGGAATTTGAGCACCGGGAATGAAATCAATTTGATGCTCAATGCCCCTTAAAGGCAGCAACTCCCTCGGTAATTCCTCCGGAAAAACATCCACATAATCCTGCAAAAGAGAAACAACACAACTAGGCAAGTCGGGGTTAAGGTCAGCCCGATTAAAATAAGTATCGTTGAATAAGAGTACCAACACTCCCCTCTTTTCTTCACAAGCTACCCTCAACTCTTTCATAGATGCGTAGAAATTTTGTTTCTTCCTTCCCTCTTTTTTTCTCTCTTTGGTGTCGACAAGACCCTCTCCTTTTTCTCTCTCTTTTTCTTTCTTTTCCTCTCCTTTTGCATGACTCTCAGTCATCCTCTGATCCTCACCATTGGTAGTGGCGGCATCCTTCTCTCTTTGCCATTCCTCCATGCTTTTCTTTAGGAACACTTGATCCTCATACACTTCATTTGGAGGCAATGGTGCAAGTGATACTCTCCTTTCTCCCATGGTAAAAGAATACATGTCCTTAAACCCATCATGCACTACGCACCTATCATACTGCCATGGCCTCCCAAGCAAGATATGACTTGCCTGCATTGGAACAACATCACACAAAACAGTATCATAGTATCGACCAATGGAGAAAGGATTTTTGGTACAGATGGTACCCAACTTTCTTATGTTGGGTCAATAGTGTACCTACAAATTTTCTCGAGACATTTATGTACCTAAAGTTTTAACGGGCAGGTCAGTCATGGATCTCGGGCAGGGCATGTGCTGACGTGGTTTCTGCCCGGTTTTGGGCTGCTGCCCGTAGCTCAAAACGACGTAGTATCACCACGATACGACGTCGTTTAGCGTCCATGTAGCAGGTGTGGGTTCCACCATTCTCCCAGTAGCTTTCTACCCGATTCTTACCTGATTTCAGAGGTTCAACCGAATAATTAAATGACCCAAAAATCCTCTTGAGTCCCAATCATAAACCGTATTTCAAATTTTTTGTTTACCAGCCAAATTATATATTTTTAAAATATTTATCTGCTAAATTAAATTAAAAAACAAAATTGTGATTAACACCTTTCCAATTGGGTGATTTAAGGCATTATTGTATTTAATGTATACTGCCCGATTTAAGGCATTAATGTATTTAATGTACACTGCCCATAAAAAACCTGTATTAATTGTCAACAACAAATCAAAATCATCAACCTCTCCCCCAACCTTTTCTACCATGTCCTCTTCTCTTCTGAAATCACCCCAAAAAAAATCATTCACAACCCACGGCGGGAGCGTCCTCCTCCACCATCCTCTCTCCTAGTAAAAATCATCTAGCCTGAGTTTCTGGCCATCCAGACGGTCATGGAACTGCTGCCCCTACCCTCCCTCCTCCCTTCTCTCTGCCCCTCACCACTTTACCTCCACCACCGTCCAACCCCGGAACCACCATCGCAACCACCATCACTCAAACTTAATACCAACACCAACACCACCAAGCTCATCCTCACCACCAGAGTTCGGTGTCCACCTCAACCAACAGGTGGGTATTAATGGGAAAGGGGTGAGGACATAATGATAAATCTAAAAGAGGAAAGGAAAAAATAGATCTGATAAAAAAAATATTAAAAGCATGTGATGGATTTGTGTGGATTAGTGGAAAATTAGAAAACTGAAAGAAAGAGGGGGTATGGGTGGTACGCCCCTGCAACCACTGCCGAGCAAGAGTTAGACGTGTTGCCCTCAAGCCATTGTTCTACTTTTCCTTTATTCGTGCTCTCTTCAATTTCTGGGTAACAATTAATGGGGTCTTGTTGGTGTGGACGGTTGTTGGGTATGGTTAATTGGTGGTTTGGGTTGTGGTTGCTGCAGAATACGATGGTAGTGGCAGTGATGGTGTTGAATCTGTGTTGGGTTTGAAGGGGTTGTGGCTTTGTGTCAAAGATGGCGTATTTGTAGACATGGTGTTGTTATAGGTGCATGATTGTTGGAGGCTATTTTTGGAAGGATAGATGAAGGAAGAATGGTGGTGGTTGTGGGCAGAAGAAGTCAGGGTGGTGTTGGTGGTTGTCGTCGTCGTTGGGAAGGGGGGGTTAATTTTTTGTTGCTTTTAATTTTTTAAAAATAATAGATAGGAAAATATTAAGTAAAGATTACGAGAAGGATTATGAAGGAAAGTAGGATTATATGTCGAATTTGGGTAGGACTAGTAGGTGATTGTACTTTTTCCTTTAATTCGGAATTAAGAGGGTCTTCCTATCCCTACTTTTTTTTTTCAAAAAATTATAAATTTAAAAGAAAAAAGAAAACAGTATAATAAAACAAAAAATTAAAATTTGGCTTTTAGGGTGGAACGGTATTTTGGGTAAAATTGAACCTTTTAAACCAGGGGAGAAACCGGGCGGTAGTCGGGTCAGGTATTAGGATGATGGGATCTACCTTTGCCATGTGGATATGAAAACGACATTGTATCGTGATGAAACGACGTCGTTTTGAGTTACGGGCAGCAGCCCAATTTCGGGCAGCTTCCACGTCAGCAGATACCCAGCCCGAGACCCATGATTGACCTGCCCGTTAAAACTCTAGGTACATAAATGTCTCAAAAAAAGTTATAGGTACACGATTGACCCAACGTAAGAAAGTTGGGTACCAACTGTACCAAAAACCCATGGGGAAAGAAAGAAAAACCTGCTTGTTTACTCGAATTTCTCCCATGTCATTAAGCCATTGTAGCTTATATGGTCGTGGATGCTTTTGCCATTCCAATCCCATCTTCTCCACAAGCATAGTGCTCACAACGTTGGTGCAGCTCCCACCATCAATGATTACACTACAAGCTTTGTCATTCACAAGGCATCTTGTATAGAAATTATTTTCTCTTTGCTCATTCCCTTCTTCCTTAACTTGAGCACTAAGAACTCGCCTTGTAACATTCAACCTTCGTGGAATCTCCTCAAGATCAGCTACATACTCGGGAACATCCTCCAACTCGGGCATATCTTGTAGTGCAGGGTCGGCTTCTTCCTCTTCATCATCAGAAAAGAACTCGCCACCTCGAGCAATTATCGCCCTTTTGTTCGGACATTGAGATGCAATATGTCCAAGTCCCAAGCACTTGAAGCATTTGATTTGCCTCGTAGGGGTAGCATTCGACTTGTTTGGCGTAGTAGAGGGTGCCTTGAATTCGGCAACCTTAGCTTTTGCCTCCTTTGGCTTCTCTTGTTTCTTCCCATCTCTCGCAGACCATCTTGAATTCCAATTGGATGAAGAAGGAGCAGAATAAGAACTCCTCGGTGTGCATTGTTTCAATTGCTTCTCTATCTTGATGGTCGTCGCCACCATCTCCTCCATGTCTAAGCAATTTTGCAAGTCAACAAGATGAGCCACTTCTTTATTCATCCCAGCAAGAAATCTTGCCATCGTGGTCTCCCTATCTTCATCAAAATTTGCTTGGATCATGAGCTTCTCCATCTCTTTGTAGTACTCATCAATGCTTCTAGATCCTTGGCGCAATGCTTGAAGTCTCTGATGTAGTTCCCTATAGAAGGATCGGGGAACAAATCGCTTCCTTAGGATCCTCTTCAATTCCGTCCAATTATCAATTGGACCCTCCCTAAGTCACAACCTGTCACCTTCAAATTTGTCCCACCAAACCGAAGCATAGTCAGTAAATTCAACCACAGCTAATTGTACCTTCTTTTCTTCAGAATAGTTGTGGCATGAAAAGATGCGCTCCACTTTCTTCTCCCACTCAAGAAAGGTTTCCGGATCATCCTTTCCTTGGAAGGAAGGAATTTTAAACTTGATGCCCCTAAGATCATTCTCTCCACGATCTCGTCGGTCGTCTCTTTCTTGTCTCCCATATCTACCATACCCTCGGTCCTCTTCGTCAAATCATCACACAAATTACGCAGAAAAGTAAAAGTTTGAGTTTAAGAAAAGCTTCTCTGGTCAATTTGATGAAGAATTCGACTTGTCCCTTGTTGATATGGTTGGTCTCTCCTTGAAAATTCCTTCTTTCTTTCAATCTGCATAGATTCAAAAACAAAAGCAAAAATTAATAAAAATAAACGACTCAAAACACTAATTTACCTTAATTTGTGGGTTGCCTCCCACACAGCGCTTCTTTATTGTCTTCTTAGCTGGACCGGATGGATGGGCGGTTATGGTGGATCATGGAGTTTCTCAGTGAATCGCCTCCCTTGAAAATCGCCATCATAGAAAATCTTGAGTCTTTGGCTATTCACTTTGAAAGTTCCATCTCTTTCATTGTATATCTCCACATCTCCTTTTGGAAGTAGGTTTGAGACCTTGAATGGTCCCGTCCAAGGGGAATTGAGTTTTTCTTTCCATTTGGAATCGTAAAGGAGCACCTTGTCACCTTGCTTAAACTTTCGTTTCTTCAAACTTTCCACCGATATCAACGACTTTGTAGAAACTTGACAAGAGCTTGCTTGTTGCGTTACTACCACAATATCCACATCCTTTTCTGAAGAAGTGTCATGATTGGTTGGAGTAGAGGATATTGGCGCAGCATGCTTCTGCACTCTTTCTTCATGCAACTTCAGGTTTTGACCATTCACCTTAAAAGTTCCTTTCTCTTTGTCCCAAACTTCTACAACTCCATGAGGAAGGATTTTTGATACCTTGAAGGGTCCAGACCACACGTCAAATTTAGCACTAAAATGCATCACCAAGTCACCTTCCACGAACTCTTGCTTCTTGATAATCTTTGTGTGCTCATTCCCTTTTCCTTTCATTGGACAAAGTAACTTTGGTGCGACATCCTGTGGTAGGGTGATTTCATCAACTCGAAAGCAATTATTTGCTGCAACTTTGTTCACTTTCTTGGCAGCATTATCCATGGCATCCACTTGAAAACAATTGTCTTCCTCGAGAGGTCCTCTTATTGCTCGGAAGATATCAAACCCGACCTTGTCATTCCCTATCTGGAGAATAAGCTTTCCATCACGAACATCAATTTGAGCTCCAGCAGTAGCTAAGAATGGTCGTCCAAGAATAATCGGCATCTGTGAATCAATCTCCATGTCGAGCACCACAAAATCCACTAGCACAAAAAATTTTCCAACCTGGATTGGAATGTCCTCGAATATCCCTATTGGGTGTTTGACTGATCGGTCGGCTAGCTGAAGGGAGATGGTAGTCTGCTTTAGTTCTGCAATATCCAGCATCTCCGCAATCCGCTTGGGTATGATACTAACACTGGCTCCCAAATCACATAATGCTCTTTCAATCCACATAGAACCAATGTGGCAAGGGATAGAAAAGCTTCCAGGATCCTTCAATTTCGGGGGCAACTTATTTTGTAAGATTGCACTGCATTTCTCCGTAAGCACCACCGTTTCATAAGCTTCTAGCTTCCTTTTCCTGGTAAGAATATCCTTAAGAAATTTAGCATAAGCAGGCATTTGAGAAATAGCTTCAGTAAATGGAACGTGAATGTGTAATTTCTGCAAATGTTTAAGAAATCTCCCGAATTGTTCGTCTTGTTTGCTCTGCTGAAGTCGTTGAGGGAATGGAACTGGTGGTTCATAAGCTTTGTGTAATGCCCTGGACTTTCGGTATTTAATGTCTATGAAATTTTTTGGAATTTTTGAAATTTTATTTCTCATTTTGGAATTTCTTTTGACGTAAAATTCTATTTACGTGCAAAACACGATTGTTGGGTGTGCTTTGCCAAAACGGGGTAGTTTTGGCAATGCCTGAACATAAAACACATGTGGGTTCGCCATTTTGGCCAAGGTGTGCTGGCCTCATTGACCTTGCATTTCTGGGAGCAACAATACGCCGTAGTTTTAAGATATGTGATGTTGTTTTGGTTTTGGGTTTGACTAAACCTAAACCTAGCTATATATTCACCTCTTTCATCACTTCACACGATTATGGGGTTGTTACAATAATTCACCGATGCCTTTTCTTTCTTGCACCCTTTCAATTTTCTTTCTTTCACCCTCTTGGTTTGCCTTACACACAAAATTGTCGTCACGATTGCATGGTATAGCGATGCCAAGGAGGAACAAAGCAAACTGAGTCGCGGGGGCTAGGGATTGCCTTTAGCTGAAAAATCTGATCAATGGAAGAATTCCGTCAGAATTTCCCGGCAACAAACATGCGTGAACCATTTCACGAAGTACGTATCCACATAGCCACGTGCAGGTTGTCAAGGAGCATTGTTTGGGGTTGTTGTTTGCTAGTGTTGTAGGCCTTGGATTGTACAAGTCTTTCGCTGGTAAGATTTTCGTTCAAATTATTCATGTTCCCTGGGAATTTCTTATTGGATTCAGTGATGTTCAATTTCCTCTGTGCATGATTCTCGAGTATAGGATTGCTTTTCCTTTAGTCATGAGTTGGCTATTTAATTATAAGAAACAAGTGCCTATCTACATGGCTATGTTGCTTACACGAACATATAGGTTTTGCTGCTGAAGGTCGCTATTAAATATTAAATCTGAAGATGTAACATTGAAACCATGTGGATTTTTATTAATTCAGTTTAGTGCGTATTCCACAGGTGGCTTATGTGGTGTTAATAATTCTTTTCATTAAACCATGACTTTATGCGCATTGTTTTAGTGGTGGTATATTGACACTTCATAGTAATCGGTTTGTCTTAACCCTGAGTTGACACTTGCAGACACATGCTTATTACCCTTGTTTCGTCTAAACATATTTGTGCCTTTCTAATTGCTTCTAGTGAATGGCTAATAAACCAACAGAGTTAGTCCTTTCAAATGACCTAGTCATGAATTGACTCTTGTGCCCTGGGAATTAGGTTTCTACTATGGGTTTTACAACTGATATACTCAATATTCTAGTCTATCGTGGTAAATTATTTCTTAAAATTTCGTGTCGGATTAAAGATCAATGGTCGTGAACTTAAATGGTTTGGGTTAGTCAGTAGGTTAAATGGTGGAAACTACCCTATCAATGTAGTGGAAGTGATTTATGGGTTTTTCAAAAGTTGTATTTAAATTCTGGGTTCTTTTAATAATTTGTAAGAGGAATTTAAGGCTTGGTCCAAGTTTGATAATATGTATTTGTTTGAACCAGTTTCCTAAAGGGTTTGAAAATGTTTTCTTTTGGAAGGGGTTTTTCCAATTTCTAATTGTTTTATTAAACTTAAGCTTGGACTCTAATGGGTAAATAGCATATATAGGGTCCGTACTATTTCAAAAGTACCGTTTGGGGGTCTGTACTATTTTTTGTCCCTTTTACGGGTCTATACTCTTATTTTTCGTACCTTTTGGGTGTCTCGGGCAGTCCATGTCATCAGCGAGGCTGCCCGAGACCCCTAAAAGGAACGAAAAATAAGACTACAGACCCATAAAAGGGACAAGAAATAGTACAGACCCCCAAAAAATACTTTTGAAATAGTACGGACCCTATATATGCGATTTACTCGGGAAAAAACTCGTATACTAACCCCTAGAGAAACTAAGCAAAGTCGAAAATGGCCATAACTTCTTGTCCGGAACTCGTTTTTGTTCAAATTCTTTCCTCAATGTTATTTTAACATGGTCTAATGTATAGTATCAGTCTCCACACTTAGCTCGAAATTTAAAAAATTAGCATAAAACCCCGTGTCGTAAATTCAAAAATGACCATAACTTCTTGTTCGGAACTCGTTTTAGTTCAAATTTTTTTTCCTCGCTTTTATTTTAACATGATGTAAAGGATGGTATTAGTCTCCACTCTTATCTCGAAATTTGAAAAAATAGCAAAAAAATCGATGTACTAAACCTTAGCGAAAACGACCGAGAACAAGAAAAGGGCCATAATGAGTTATTAGTTCCGGACGAGAAGTTATAGGATCCGTACTGTTTCAAAAGTATCATTTGGGGGTCTGTATTATTTCTTGTCCCCTTTACGGGTCTATACTCTTATTTGTCGTTCCTTTTAGGGGTCTCGGGCAGTCCACGTCATCAGCGGGGCTGCCCGAGACCCCTAAAAGGAATGAAAAATAAAGTACAGACCCGTAAAAGAGACAAAAAATAGTACAGACCCCCAAACGGTACTTTTGAAATAGTACGGACCCTATATATGCTATTTACCCATGACTCTAATCCTTATATACCCACGTGGGGTTAAGGATTATTAATAGTAAACTACACTAGCTAGCGCATAGCGTGCATGCATCTCGTAGTCTCATGGATTTGTATTGTAAATGTATTTGGGTTATAATTGTAGGAACCCAGTAACGTCGAGGGAGGAGAAGGCTTCATATTTCAAGATGTTTCTAATGATCAGGTGAGGACATATAAATCTTTGTATGCATTACTGCCTACAATACTCTGTTAATAAACATGGTACATGAAGTGGTAATAATTGGTTGGCATTGTATGCTATATGCATGTATGCTTGCTGTGTTGGTGTTCCTGTGTGCTCTTGTATCTTAATGGTGATACTTGATGTGATATGTCTGATTATGTGAATCGTGTGCCTGTGTGATTTGACATGCTAGTTGAGCATGATTTGTTTGTTATGATTAAATAATATGAGATATGATTCTGTGATTTGTGTGGAGATTTGTGGGCTGGAGGCCCGGACTGGAAAATAAAATGTTAAATCCACACAATCCTAGACAATCATAATGTATGGTACATATAACTCATTAAGTATAACTAAGAATAATGTACAATAAAAATATACTACTGTGGGGCTGTTGACTGGTTGGTTCGAGCGGGAAGTGATACCCCTCGGGATTGCATGCGGGATAGCATGGTATATGCGGTTTAGCATATGGGTCTGTGATGACCGGTTCTACCTCCCTCTTTCTATCTCCCCCTTTCTACCTCCCTCTTTCTCTCTGTCTATCTCTCTCTCTCACTGTTGTATTGGGCCTTGCCCTGATTATACTAGGCTTATGACCTGGTTGTCTCATGAGACGGGACCGAGCTCGACGCACACAGTAGAGGGCCCTAATAAAATGTTAAAACTCTAAAAACGATAAAGTCTAACTATAATAAGATGATAAAAGACAAGTGATGATTTGAAGTCTGTTGATGACTTGTGATATGCATTGTGACTTGTTTATGCACTATGATTGCTACTGCCTGATGCCGGTATTTGTGGTTAATTTGTATTTGTATACTTTGGTTTATTTGTTTGCGGTGAGACAGTGGTTGGTCTCACCCCCTCACAGTCTTTTTTTCAGGTTAACTGCTCAATGAGCAGTGGTGCATATCAGCAGGTGGCGGTGCTTTCCTCCTCGGGTCGGATCTATAGAGTTCACTGGATACATGTTATTAAATGTTTTGTCTTCCGCTGCATACTCGCTTTCTTGTAAAATTTATTGTATAATTGTATGTTGATTATGTTGTTTGTATCGTATCCCGGGTAGAAAGGGCAATTTGGTCTTTTCACATATTTTAAGTAATTAAATTGGACAATTTGGGATACAGGTGTTTCAATTGGTAGCGGGGCAGGCTGTAGATCCTTGGGGATGTGTGGATATGTTTAGTGATCTTATATGCATATGCCTGCTCCTTTTTGAGTCGGTTGTTGCATTGTCTTATGCATGCATATAGTGAGGTTGTCTATGGATCCGGTGGAGGACACGCACCTGCTGAGGGTCGGAGTGACCTGGTATTGTTGACGAAATGATATGCTTACCTTTACAGCTTAGGCTATTGCAAGGGTTGTTTTTGTGGAATATCCACTGCTTTATCCGAGTCGGCGTAGACTCTTGATTCTTTGCTTACGTTTCTTGGCTGTGTGAGTACACTGTTGTCGCTTCTCCCTGTTTTGTTGCCGGAAGGTGCTTTCCTACGGTAACATCTCTGATAGTTCTGAAAATGGAACTGGCCAATACAGGTAAGAACCATCGATTTGCTTTTGGATGTACATCTGTTAAGTGATGATCTGATATGAATCTTGTGGATATGACCTTTGTGGTTAGGATTCTTGTGGTTTTGGAAATCCTGTTATTTGTGGTCTGATTATTTGAGCTCGAGGACTTAAAATTACTTGTGAAATTAAGATATGGATTTATTCCTGTTCGGAGTTCGAGCTGGTAACTTCTTGAGTTAATTCAAGGATGATATAATGTATATTTGGGGAGATACCTTATAATGATACTTGAGGTACTTAGCTTTGTTGAGATTTGAGATATTAATTTTGATTGTGATTAAAAATTTTTGGTTATGAATCTTTGTAGAGGTTGTAGTTCAATTGCTGGATGAGGATGTCAGGAGTATGTTTACATTGAGGTTTGATTTTGAGGTGACCTCGGGAATTATGATTTAATTGCTAGGTTGTTAATCATTTGATGAGAGATACAGTGATGTTCTAGGTGATGGCTTGAGGTATAAATTCTTGATGATGGGTTATGAAAGGATGTTTGAGTCTTGAGGAATCCAAGGTATAGAATTATAGCTATAATATCTCGGTAGTGTTTGGTTTCTAGTGCCTAAGGTATGATCCGGGTTATATATGATTGTGGTTGAATTGGTGTGTGAAAAAGGAAATACTTTGATGTTCAGAACACGAAAATAGATTATGAATTTTTGGTTTTGAGGTATTCATAATGGGAGTGATGAACAAGTTTAGGTAACAATTTTGGGTTTTGTTGCCTGTGGATGTGCTTAATAGATTAAAAGATTGGATATATTTAGTTCAGTGATGATAAATGAAATAGTTTATGGATTCTGATATTAATAATGTTGATGACGTTTGGATAAGACTCATGGGTTAATACTTTGATCCTATGCTTTATCGATCATGCTTGACCAAAGTCGATGATTGAATTGGTATTTTGGAGTTCTTGCTTGGAAATGTGATTGATGGTCATGATGGTTCTACTTGTTAGTTTTGGCCGACAGTATTTTGATACCGGGTGACACCCGTTGTGTCAGTTAAGCACTTGGTTGCTTGATTTATTCTGTAAATTTCGAGGACGAAATTTTGTTAAGTGGAGTAGAACTGTAATGCCCTGGACTTTCGGTATTTAATGTCTATGAAATTTTTTGGAATTTTTGAAATTTTATTTCTCATTTTGGAATTTCTTTTGACGTAAAATTCTAGTTACGTGCAAAACACGATTGTTGGGTGTGCTTTGCCAAAACGGGGTAGTTTTGGCAATGCCTGAACATAAAACACATGTGGGTTCGCCATTTTGACCAAGGTGTGCTGGCCTCATTGACCTTGCATTTCTGGGAGCAACAATACGCCGTAGTTTTAAGATATGTGATGTTGTTTTGGTTTTGGGTTTGACTAAACCTAAACCTAGCTATATATTCACCTCTTTCATCACTTCACACGATTATGGGGTTGTTACAATAATTCACCGATGCCTTTTCTTTCTTGCACCCTTTCAATTTTCTTTCTTTCACCCTCTTGGTTTGCCTTACACACAAAATTGCCGTCACGATTGCATGGTATAGCGATGCCAAGGAGGAACAAAGCAAACTGAGTCGCAGGGGCTAGGGACTGCCTTTAGCTGAAAAATCTGATCAATGGAAGAATTCCGTCAGAATTTCCCGGCAACAAACATGCGTGAACCATTTCACGAAGTACGTATCCACATAGCCACGTGCAGGTTGTCAAGGAGCATTGTTTGGGGTTGTTGTTTGCTAGTGTTGTAGGCCTTGGATTGTACAAGTCTTTCGCTGGTAAGATTTTCGTTCAAATTATTCATGTTCCCTGGGAATTTCTTATTGGATTCAGTGATGTTCAATTTCCTCTGTGCATGATTCTCGAGTATAGGATTGCTTTTCCTTTAGTCATGAGTTGGCTATTTAAT
This sequence comes from Turnera subulata, assembly GCA_028386065.3. Classification (NCBI taxonomy): domain Eukaryota; kingdom Viridiplantae; phylum Streptophyta; class Magnoliopsida; order Malpighiales; family Passifloraceae; genus Turnera; species Turnera subulata. The sequence goes on from JAKUCV010006116.1 coordinate 31,067, forward strand.
TATAAGAAACAAGTGCCTATCTACATGGCTATGTTGCTTACACGAACATATAGGTTTTGCTGCTGAAGGTCTCTATTAAATATTAAATCTGAAGATGTAACATTGAAACCATGTGGATTTTTATTAATTCAGTTTAGTGCGTATTCCACAGGTGGCTTATGTGGTGTTAATAATTCTTTTCATTAAACCATGACTTTATGCACATTGTTTTAGTGGTGGTATATTGACACTTCATAGTAATCGGTTTGTCTTAACCCTGAGTTGACACTTGCAGACACATGCTTATTACCCTTGTTTCGTCTAAACATATTTGTGCCTTTCTAATTGCTTCTAGTGAATGGCTAATAAACCAACAGAGTTAGTCCTTTCAAATGACCTAGTCATGAATTGACTCTTGTGCCCTGGGAATTAGGTTTCTACTATGGGTTTTACAACTGATATACTCAATATTCTAGTCTATCGTGGTAAATTATTTCTTAAAATTTCGTGTCGGATTAAAGATCAATGGTCGTGAACTTAAATGGTTTGGGTTAGTCAGTAGGTTAAATGGTGGAAACTACCCTATCAATGTAGTGGAAGTGATTTATGGGTTTTTCAAAAGTTGTATTTAAATTCTGGGTTCTTTTAATAATTTGTAAGAGGAATTTAAGGCTTGGTCCAAGTTTGATAATATGTATTTGTTTGAACCAGTTTCCTAAAGGGTTTGAAAATGTTTTCTTTTGGAAGGGGTTTTTCCAATTTCTAATTGTTTTATTAAACTTAAGCTTGGACTCTAATCCTTATATACCCACGTGGGGTTAAGGATTATTAATAGTAAACTACACTAGCTAGCGCATAGCGTGCATGCATCTCGTAGTCTCATGGATTTGTATTGTAAATGTATTTGGGTTATAATTGTAGGAACCCAGTAACGTCGAGGGAGGAGATGGCTTCATATTTCAAGATGTTTCTAATGATCAGGTGAGGACATATAAATCTTTGTATGCATTACTGCCTACAATACTCTGTTAATAAACATGGTACATGAAGTGGTAATACTTGGTTGGCATTGTATGCTATATGCATGTATGCTTGCTGTGTTGGTGTTCCTGTGTGCTCTTGTATCTTAATGGTGATACTTGATGTGATATGTCTGATTATGTGAATCGTGTGCCTATGTGATTTGACATGCCAGTTGAGCATGATTTGTTTGTTATGATTAAATAATATGAGATATGATTCTGTGATTTGTGTGGCGATTTGTGGGCTGGAGGCCCGGACTGGAAAATAAAATGTTAAATCCACACAATCCTAGACAATCATAATGTATGGTACATATAACTCATTAAGTATAACTAAGAATAATGTACAATAAAAATATACTACTGTGGGGCTGTTGACTGGTTGGTTCGAGCGGGAAGTGATACCCCTCGGGAATGCATGCGGGATAGCATGGTATATGCGGTTTAGCATATAGGTCTGTGATGACCGGTTCTACCTCCCTCTTTCTCTCTGTCTATCTCTCTCTCTCACTGTTGTATTGGGCCTTGCCCTGATTATACTAGGCTTATGACCTGGTTGTCTCATGAGACGGGACCGAGCTCGACGCACACAGTAGAGGGCCCTAATAAAATGTTAAAACTCTAAAAACGATAAAGTATAACTATAATAAGATGATAAAAGACAAGTGATGATTTGAAGTCTGTTGATGACTTGTGATATGCATTGTGACTTGTTTATGCACTATGATTGCTACTGCCTGATGCCGGTATTTGTGGTTAATTTGTATTTGTATACTTTGGTTTATTTGTTTGCGGTGAGACAGTGGTTGGTCTCACCCCCTCACAGTCTTTTTTTCAGGTTAACTGCTCAATGAGCAGTGGTGCATATCAGCAGGTGGCGGTGCTTTCCTCCTCGGGTCGGATCTATAGAGTTCACTGGATACATGTTATTAAATGTTTTGTCTTCCGCTGCATACTCGCTTTCTTGTAAAATTTATTGTATAATTGTATGTTGATTACGTTGTTTGTATCGTATCCCGGGTAGAAAGGGCAATTTGGTCTTTTCACATATTTTAAGTAATTAAATTGGACAATTTGGGATACAGGTGTTTCACTTTGACTTCAGGCCATAACTCCTTCGGTTGTTCTCTTTTCTGCTTCGCTAGCTTCCACTTAGGAATCCACTCCTCTTGCTCTTGCTTCTTCTCCTTTGCTTCCATATCGGTTTATTGCACTTCTGCTTCAGGTTCCTCCTCCTCTTCTTTCTTATAGGTGGTTTCGGCATCCTCTTTGGGTTGGTGGACATCCTCCAATTGCTTGTTGCTTCTAAGCAGCAAAACTTTCACATGTTCGCTTGGATTAACTATAGGCTGCCCCGGTAAGTTTCCTGGGACACTCTTGATCGCCTCAGCTTACTGCGTGATTTGCGTCTCAAGCATCTTCGAGTGAGTCTTCAGTTCCATCAACTCGTTTGTGAATCCTTGCATCATCTTCATTTGTTCGTGTTGAGTTTCCATCAATTGACGATGACTCTCCATTTGTTGACGCTAGGATTCCATCAAAGAATGCATCATCACGTGAAGATCAGGTTGTTGTGGAGCATGAGTGTTCAACTGCCGTGGTGCTAATCCTTGAGGATTCCCTTGCTGAATGCAATTTCGCTCCTCCCATGTTGGATGACTCGTCCACTCCGGATTGTATGTGTTGGAATAAGGCTTCGCTTACTGCCGTTGGCTCATGAGGTTCAGTTGCTCAATCAAAAGTGTATCACTAGTAGGGCAACTTGCACTCAGATGTCCTCTTCCTCCACAATTATCGCAAGTCAGAGATGGCATTATTGCTGCTAATTGCTTAGTAAGAGCATCAAACTTGGCATTCAGCATGGTGGTATCTGTGTCCCAAACTCCAGCTACTTTCTTTCGATTAGGTCGAGAAGAACCTTGGAAATTGTTGTTTGCCATAGTTTCGATCCTTTGGTATGCCTCTTCTAGTGATTGTGACATAAACGCTCCTCCGGAGGCTGGATTGTGACATAAACGCTCTCATGCCTCACAAAAGCTTTCTTCACCATCTTGGGCAAAAGATGTAATTATGCTTCGAATTCCTGCTACTTTATCAGGTGGATAATACTTGCTTAGGAATGCCTTAGATAATTTGTCCCATGTCCTGTAGGTGGCATGTGCACTCAATTGGAGCCAACAAATAAACGAAGGCGAATAGCATCTTCAGTTGCTCCATCAATCTTGACTAAATTGCATATCTCCAAGAAGCTTTGTAGATGTTGATTCGGATTTTCATTGTCTAAGCCTCCAAATTGATCATGTTGCACCATCTTAGCAAGTGTTGGCTTGAGTTCAAAGTAGTTGGTTGCGATCTACGGTTTTGCAACACTTGATTGTGTGGCATCCAAGCTCGGCATTGCGTAGTCACACAACGTCTTCCTCTGCCCTTCTGCCATGCTTGATGTTTCTGCAAAATTCGTCCCTCTTTTCCTCTCTTATGTCGGTGTCCTCCTAGATCAATCTCAACAATGCTGCCACCACGTCAAGCTTCGGTCTTAAAATCGGCAACACTGCAGAAAAGAAAGAAAAAATAAAATTGATTTTAAAAGAAAAAGAAAATGCAGAAAAATAAAACGTAAAGTAATCTAGTTGTTATCTCAATAATATTAACACTGTTCCTCGCAACGGCGCCAAAATACTTTATAGCGTTTTTAACCCATACTAAACACTACGATTAACTTGCAAGTGCACAGTGTCTGTTATAGCAATCAAGGTCGATCCCACAGAGAACAGTTTAAATACTACGTCAATAACAACTTGTGATTATTTAGGAAGATTGATTATTGATGAGAGTTGGTAGCTAAAATCGAAAATAACAAAGTAATAAAAATAAAAAGTAAAATCGGAAAAGGGTAATAGATGTCGAGTAAAGAAATAATAAAAACAACCTAGCAGTTCGGGGTTCACGAAATCACTACTTATGCAATTAATATATCCGGTTATGATCTTGAATGTCTATTGATTATTGTAGGCTAATTGTCTTAAAATATTAACTCTCACACCTTCCTATCCATGACAGGCCCCCGGGTTCACATCTTCGGTCCGTTCACCGGTTGCCTAAAGGAGTCATTGGTTGCTTACGGTTTTTCCCGAATTTTGCCCTATGATAAAATTCGGGTGGCGACTCCAAAGATGTGGATGACGGTTAAGAAGAAGGTGATGAGTAGGCCCAAACGTATTTAGGGTCGGGTACTCACATCTGGGTATTAAATTAATAAGGTATAATGATTTAGGGTCGGCCACTTGTCGTTTTCCAATTGAGCCACCTCACACGACTGCGCCAACCGGGCAAGGCCCGCCACGTGGAGCGGACACGTCAGCATCCAGCACAAGCCAATTGGGGTGAACAATAGCCCAATTTTAACTTTGGGTGATTTGAACAAAATTTGGATAATTGAGTGGGTGAAATGAACAAAAATCCAACAACTCGCAAGGTAAATTGAACATTTTGTAGCTTGATACCCAAACTGACTATTTTGGGATAACACAGGAGGCATAAGAGTAGTTTAGCCTATCTTTAAAACTATGTATCTCTTTAGTTTCTGCAATTTAGTTATATCCTTAAGTTTCTTTTCTTGCTGCTACATCTATTTAGAAAAAAAAAAATTGGCTGAATTGGTTGTCGTTTTGGTTGATAGAACCTGTGGTGTTCATTTCTTGAACTTGCTACTCATTAGCATTAGTCGACAATAGCTCAATTGAAAAAAAAAAAAAAAAGGAATTGTCAACTGTTTGAATTATTGCTACTGTCGATTTAGTCTTTGTATGTGACTTTCTTTTTTTTTGGAGTTTTCCTTACCTCTAGACTTTGCGATCTTTCTGTTCTTGTTAGGATTCCCTTGTTTTCTTTCTTGAAATGCTGGATGTTGTTTATTATTTGATTGAGTTTCATTAATCCAAAAAAAATAAACAGAGATAGGAATTTAAGAGAGGTAAAAGGTGAGTAATACATCTATGGCCACTGAATGCAAACACGACAGAACACAAAAAAAGTGTAAACACGTGAGGGAGTGGTGATGAATTATTTTCTATTAACACTTTCTTGCAGGTAATACATCTTGTCTAGCTCCAGTGAAAAGATTTCCAATTCAGAGAGGGCCACCATCATGTCCTCTATGCAGGGGTTGTTCCAACAGATGGATATATTTTTTAAAGAGATGAATGATCAAATGGATAGGTAAGAGCAGGCAGCCCAAGAAGTGGCACACAGGAAAGGCGTGAGGGGGCGCCAATGCCTGCTGTCCGACGAAGGGAGGCTAGGAACCTGACTCTTCTGCATTTTGACTATGGAAAAGTACCTAAGGAAGAATTGTTGATACTAGGCATGTGCTGAATATTCAAGTCAAGGAAGATGGTGTTGGGCGAAGGGCAAATATTTTCTATACCAGATGTTGGGTGAATGATAAGGGTACTAGCGATAAAGTTGATGGGAAAAGCGACACTAATATGGCGAGTGCATAAATAGTGGAAAAGTTAGGATTGGAGTGTTTGGAGCATCCTAGGCACTATCGGCTACAAAGGAAGAATGACATGGGAGAAATCGAGGTAACCAAACAAGTCCTTGTTTCTTTTCCCATTAGCAAGTACTTTGACCAAGTGTTGTGTGATGTTGTGCCTATGGATACGTGTCATCTATTGTTTGGTAAACCTTAGAAATATGATAGGAGAGTGGTCCATAATGAAAATAAGAATAGGTGCTCATTGGGGATCAAAGATTTTTGCTTCAGCCATTGTCACCTCAGAGGTTATTGATTATTATCCACATAAATTACTTGTTATGCATACTTTTGAGTTATTCTTTAGGAGGGAACAAATGAATGATAGTCCCATGTTGCTTGATCCGGGAGGAGAAGCTAGGTGTCAGGCTTGATCCTCAGTACATAACGTTTTGGTTCGCAAGGTGAGTATAGTGTTGATACTATTTTTAATGTTGCAATTTTCTTCTTTCGATTACATACGACTCGATTCGAGGACGAATCGCTTTGAGGGGGGAGAAAATGATGCAAATCACCTAGGCAAGCTTGGAGTCTTAGTGAATAGTGCAGCAAAGGTTACGTTGGAAGCGACTGTGAGGAGCATGGTGACAATGACAAGCATGGAGGTGGCAAGCTCACTTTAAGAATCTTGCCCAAGAATCGCACCCACAAAAGAAGAGATGGAGATCAAACTTGGAGGGGAGCTCAAAGAGAAACCATCTTATTTGCTGACATCGGAAGAGGCTTAGTTGATTTTTGGATAGTCTGGGCCATGTCGACATATCATTATTTTTTTATTATTTTGTTATCTTGGACCATTAAATAATTTGGGCGAAGAATTATTATTAGTTGGGTTATTTTTATTATTATGGCTAAGTGGCCGATTTTATTATCTTTTAGGTGGCTTACTATTAGGTGGGCTTGCCATTAGGTGGGGTATATTATTATTTTTCATTTAGGCGTCAAGGGCCATGTGCGTCATCGACAAATTTTAAGACTGGAACAATTAGGATTTGGGGCTTATTGTTTCTCCGACTTAGGAATTTAGTGGACCTATTATTTAATTGTTTTAGTTTGCAGGTCCAAGTAGATTTAGTATTAGAGTAGTACAATAAGACCCTTTGGGGTCCAAAATTTGACACATGATATTTTGCTGGTTAGTGATAATCAAGTGAGATTAATTCTTTACTTGTTGCTATCTAGCTTAGTTCTGGTAATGCTATCGTATCGAAGAAGCTTATGTTACGGGCACAGAGTTTAAGGCTGCCGAAGAAGTCCGTGCAGTTCAAGCCTCAGCTTGATCAACCTAAAAACACAACTATAGAGAGAATGAAAAGAGAAGAGAGAAAGGAATTGGGAGAAGCTTTGTGTATTATATTAATCGTGAAAGAATGCAATACACCCCCATACTTTTCTCCTCCTATGTCATGCACTATTTATAGGCTACACATAAGAATTCAAACCCTTTATAACTTATATATCCCATTTGAATTCAAATTAATTCAAATCATACCTAATATTTAAATTAACTTAAATTCATACAAGCACCTATCTTATTTAAATTTGAATGGCCAGTCCAAATTTAAGTGATGATAAGCCCAACCACCTTGCACACATACCGGGCTCATGGACTTCCTTTGTGCCTTCGGGTCCATCCCCTGACATTCTCCACCACCTATTCGTACAACGTCCTCGTTGCAATCCGATGATGCACTGTAACTCGCTCTCTGAATTGCTTAGTCCGATGCTCACACTCCCTCCTTGCCTTTGGACACTCCTTCCATTGCAAAGGACTGAGTACTCGAGCTCCTTGTCCATGCCAATGAATGACCTTCCTGTGCGCCACAATCTTCTCTGAAGTACTTGGAATCCGCCATCTCTTGGACCTCCAAGCTTCCTTTGGCTTGGCCACCTTTGGTTGCCATTCCACTGCACACGAACATGCACCTTGGTCACTCTTCTTGTAACCTTGTGCTTCCACACAGTCTCCACCACCATAGCCATCACAGTCTCCTTGTGAAGAACTTTTCTTCTTGTCTTCACTTTCTAGACTTGCCTTTGGTGAAGCACCTCCAAGCTTGATTTCTTTCAAGAAATCAATCTTCAAAGATCTTATGCCTCCTGCCACCCCCGCCAACTGTGCCACAACACATGGTGCCACTGTTGCATCCATTGCTTGCCTACTCATCTCTTGCACCTCTGTGTGATCTTCTTGCGCCAACTGGACTGCAGAAAGTTTCTTCCTCGGCTTTCTACCCTTTCGTCTAGTTTGCACCACACAAGTACTCATGCCTCCTGGCATGTGAATCTGGCAAGCACCCACGAAAATTGAAACCACAATCGAGCTCTGTGAACTGCGACCTGAGTGCTTGTACCTCACCAGTCATGTCCTCGTTGCTAGCTTCACAGCCAGAGATACGATCTTCAAGCTTGTCTAGGCGCCCACCAAGGATGCCTTCTTCTCCACTGGTTGCCCCAACCATCTTTACCAAATCACCAAGGTTATGATGCTAATTCCCTGCTCAATATGAACACAAGGAAACCACACAACTCCCACCAAAAGAGCTATGCAACCCACAACACCAAAGTAACCCCCCTTCAAGTAAGTTTTGGTAAAGTAAATACCTACTCAACAAACTCTCCAACAAAGTGCTTACAACAGAAAACTCCACAATAATTTAATTATCTCAATTTCCAACAACCCCTTCCAAGCAAATATTACATGTATTCCCCACAAATACAGTAGCAAAACTTGCTTTAATAAGGAAATTGAAATAAACAGATTATAGGTGAATCAATTACAACCAACAAGATCAAACAACAAACTTGGCAATGCAAAAACTCCAATCACCAACAACTCAATTTTCCCCAATCCAGACCAACACCTTTAACAAAAGAATGATCAAACCTGGAATGAAAATTCCTCTTGGCAATCGCAAGCTCTGCCTCCAATATGTTTTTGTTGTTCTTAATTCCCCTACCAGCAACAAGATATCAAAGCTTCAATCCTCCTTCCAACTTCAACAGTCATGGGCTATGATTTTCACAAAGAATCTTGTAAAGCTCCGCTACCAACTGTCACGGGCACAGAGTTTAAGGCTGCGGAAGATGCCCGTGAGGTTCAAGTCTCAGCTTGATCAACCTAAAAACACAACTATGGAGAAAATGAAAAGAGAAGAGAGAAAGGAATTGGGAGAAGCTTTGTGTATTATATTAATCGAAAAAGAATACAATACACTCCCACACTTTTCCCCTCCTATGTCATGCACTATTTAATAAGAGTTCAGACCCTTTATAACTTATCCATTCCATTTGAATTCAAATTAATTCAAATCATACATAATATTTAAATTAACTTAAATTCAAACAAACATCTATTTTATTTAAATTTGAATGGCCAGTTCAAATTTAAATGATGATAAGCACAATCACCTTGCACACATCCCGGGCTCATGAGCTTCCTATGTGCCTTCGGGGCCCATCCTGTGACACTTAGCCCTTTGTCAAATAAATGGCATTTGCCTTGGCAGCAGGAGATTGCCCTACGTCCTAGATTCAGACCTAGATCATTTTCCAACTAGTGAAACAATCATTCACAACGACCTTCATCTTCCTTCCACCAATATTTCTATGGTCACGCAACAAAATTACTTTGTTGCACTGGCCTAAAATGCGAGTGGTCTCTTGCAATAGTCCAAAGAGGCACAATAAATGCTTAAATTGCAGTTCATCTTCCTTCCACCAATATTTCTATGGTCACGCAACAAAATTACTTTGTTGCACTGACCTAAAATGCGAGTGGTCTCTTGCAATAGTCCAAAGAGGCACAATAAATGCTTAAATTGCAGATCAAATCTCTAATAGATTATCATAGATCAAATCTTTCAGTTAGAAAATATACAAAACTTCACTAGCATAAACTTTCCCCATCACATCAAACCACTAGGGTGCCACTCCAGTTGATATGCTGGCATGTTACACTGAGGTTACAAAACTAGACACTAAGAAGAATGCAAATTCCTAGTGAATAGGATCCCCTAACCAGAAGATATTGTAGAAAAAAGAATCACAAAGACCCTCTTTTCCAGTGCTCATGGCATGAGCTTTTCCTCGATATTCTCTAAAAGTTGCCGAGTGCCAAGCCTCTTGGAATAATCTAGTGAATGCAAAATCACCAAGTGTTCTAATCAATGCATCAGAAGCTGGAAGTCATCATTATTGGTCACAACTGCATATTCATATCCAAGACTGTTGGCACGACTCTGGAACTCGCCCATCTCGGATGGGGGAACTTGGATTCCAACCAATATGTTTGCACTAGTTTCACCCTGTTGTCGAAAGAGCCCAAAGAATAATATATACAAATCACAATAAGAATTCCTCGGCATAAGTCTAAAGAAATGTAAAATGCTAATGCAGAAGAGTATTTGGTATTCTAACCTCTAGTCGGTAATGGAACAAACTAATGTTCCAACGTGGACTCAAAGCGTCTAAGAACTTCATCAGGGCACCAGGCCTTTCTGGGAATATAAATCGACAAAGAACCTCATTCGGAACATCCAATCTACCACCCATCTGTAAGAAAAAAAAAACATACTAAAAACATCACAACAATATACCACCACTGCAAAATTTCAAAATAACGACAAAGTCCACATCCATATGTGGGAAAAAAATGACTCGCTTTCACCCAATAAGAATAGCACTGGCAGAAATGAGATCTGACAAACATGGATGAGAGGATTCAGGAGGCCTTTCTGGCCCTCACATCTAATGCAGTATAACACAACATCTAACTTTGAGCACACAACATCTAACTTTGAGCAGAAAAATCGAGAAATAAAAACTGCAGAAGAATAAGTACCAAATAGCGCAAATGATCTTTCACCAAGTCATTTTTGGTAAGATTGTAAGTTTTCAGTTGAGAGTGATCCATTCTGTCCATCATTGCTTCAAGTTCTGAAACTGTGTGAAGGCCAACACTGCACATTACATGACATTCAAAGTGGTTAAGAAAAATGTCTCTGGCTAGTACAGAAATTTACTACAAACAACCGAATGACATTTCACATTAAACTAAATTATTTTTTATAACTGACAACATTAAACTAATAATTGATATTAATCTTTTACACTAACCTGTACAAGACAACTGCCTCCTTGTCTGAACTATATCTGTATTTAAACTCAGTGATGTTCATTGGCCCAACCTGTACCCCAAGTAATTGTAGTTTACAATAAGAATAAGTAAGAAGATAATCCACAACTGAAACTGACTGAAACTGCAATGGCAGACCAGTTCACAAAAATGTTTGAAACTCCCATGCTCCTCTGGCATGACCGTTGCAAGTACAGCTTCTTGTTGCCTACCAACGTTGGCAAGTTCAGTCACAACCCTCAATTTATCAAAGTTCATATTTGCCCCACTAGTTACTGCGACAACATTTTCTCCTTTGATGCCATAATATTTGCAGTATGCTTCAGCTCCAGCAAGGGAAAGAGCACCTGCAGGCTCTAAAATGCTCCTTTTCTCCTCAAACATGTCCTGCAACACAAGCATAATATGCCAGTTTGCAGATTGGTAATCACTAAACGAATCATTTCACCAGATAATGCATATTCACAAGTCCACATAGCAGAGCAGAAGATTGGAAGCAGGAAAGGAAACTGAGAGCTAGGCTACTGAGTAGGAGGGCAAACACAAGCAGCATAAAGCACTAAAAAAAAAAAAAAGTAGCATAACCCCACTCCCTTCCCCTCATATAATATATATATACATCAGCAAGTGCTTCTCTAAGGGAAGTCAGAGCAGTTCCATCAAGTATCATAACTTAGAAGATCCACACAATACCATTAAAAAGTGTGAGAGCTTCTCCAAAGGAAGTCAGAGCAGACAATTCCATCAAGTATCATAGTTTAGCATATCCACACAACAGAAAAAAGTGTGAGCAAGACTCTGACCAAAGTATATGTGCCTATGACAAAATAATGATGGGTTACCAAAATAATACCATTAAATTCATTCGACAACATGCAAGATTCAGAAAATGGAAGAGACCATACCTTGATTGAGGCACAAATAGCATCACGGCTTACAAGAACGATTCCATCCACAAGTTCCGTGCACAGGCGGAAGGTTTCTTCACCAACCTCTTTGACAGCCACTCCATCTGCAAAACCTCCAACCTGCTCCAGCACGACTCTCTCACCATAATGCAGCGACAATGCCATAGCATTTGCATCAGAGGGCTCCACCCCAATGATCTTTACCTGCAGCCAAATGCAGCAACTAATGATATTGAAGAATAAATCCGAATCAAGGAAGGAGTCAAAAGGACAAGAAAGAGCTAGATTCACTGATAGAAAGAGGCAGCATGCTAGAAGCTATCTCACTTAGGCACCAAAATGATAGGCAGAAAACAGAACACATTTCAAGTACTAAACTTAAGTACACAAGTCTTGTGAATTTCAAAGATAAGACACCAAAGCCGGGCACAACGAACTGACCTGTGGATTAACTCTCTTTACATAAGCAGCAATACCAGCTATGAGTCCACCACCCCCAACTGGAATGAAGATTGCATGCAAAGGGCCTTTCATTTGACGTACGATTTCCATGCCAACCGTTCCTTGTCCAGTGATGACATCAGGGTGATCAAATGGGGGTATGAATGTTCGGCCCTCCTCTTTGGCTCTTTGTTTAGCATACGCCTGGGCTTCATCGTAGGAATCCCCTATCAGGACGACTGTCGCGCCCAACCTCTCAACAGATTTCCACTGAAAGACAAGCAATCTACAACTCAAATTTTGTTTTTGTACTTTTCAAAAACCGAAAAAGAAGAAGCAAACCCCCCAACTATCCTATCATTACAGCAGCAAGACCAAACAATAATGTACCTTAATTTCAGGTGTAGTTACCGGCATAGCAATCACTGCATTACAACCTAATCTTTTCGCAGCCAATGCCACACCTTGAGCATGGTTGCCAGCAGAAGAGCAAATCACCCCCTTTTCCAACTTCTCCTTTGTCAGTTTGGCCATCATATTATAGGCTCCACGCAACTTGAAGGAAAACACCTACAAGAAAGAAAAACAAATACCATCAAATCCATCATCACCCATAAGCATTCAGATTACACAAAATTATCCTTAGAGTTTTTTTTATTATTATTTTTTCTTCCAACCAAGCACCACACTTTAAATGGAAGAACAGAGACTTACTGGCTGCAAGTCCTCCCGCTTCAGCCAGACATTGACCCCCAATCTCTCAGATAGTTTAGACGCCAGCTGCAACGGGGTCTCTACCGCCACGTCATAGACTTTGGAGGAGAGTATATTGGTCAAGTACCCCATTGCATCAATTACCCCGTTACCTTCACTCCCGCCCCGAGCCGCCCGGTCCGGCACCGCCCCGAGCTCACCGGGGGGGTACTGCAACGCCTCGGGGATGACCCTCTTAATGACCGCAGGCGGCGGAGAAGCGACAGCCTTGGTCGCTGTAGTTGAAGTCTTATCCGCCGCCGGTTTGCCGAGGGCGGCATTTGTTAAGGGCTTGAAGAGGAGGTGGCGGTTATAGTGTGGACGCGCGAGGCTTTGTGGGGAGCAACTGGAGGGTTTAGGGTGGAGGAGTTGCGGCGCGTGTGGTGAACTCAGGCGTAGGGACTCCATTTCTCAGTTTTGTTTCGGGGGGGGGGGGGGNAAAATTTAAATAGATACTCAAACCCATTTAAACCCATTTAATGTGGGTTACCTATTTATCCATTTAGACCCATTTAATGTGGGTGTACCTATTTACTCATATAATATTAAGACTTAATATATATTTTTAAAATTTGTATCTTAAATTTTTTAACTTTATGAATATTAATCTGACCTAGTTATTAACCCGGCATAGCCAATACGAGCCTAACTAGGCGCGAACGAGATGTGCTCGGTCTGGTTTAAATTGGCCCATATGAGCCCAACTAGGTCTGTATGGTTTGGACTATGTTGGACCCAACTAGGCCCACATTGGGCCCATATAGGCCCACCCGAGCAAATCGGGCCCATATTGGTTGGGTCGGGATGGGCCCAATAGGCCCAATTAGGCCCAAATGGGTTGGGCCTATATTGGCCCACGTGGATAATTGAATTAGATTACTAATATATAGGTTCATGGATATCCATTACCCAACCCATATAAACCCACTATTTTATGGGTTAAATGGATAAATTATCCAATTAGACCCATATAAAATTATACTGACCCATTTATACCCATTACCCATTTATCCATGAGTTAAATGGATAACCTATTGGGTACCCAACCCATTTTGCCACCTCTAGTACATACAAACTACAAAGTACAAACAAACAAACACTCGAAAGGTTTTGCCTGACTATGGGACATCGACACGTTGCGGCAATGGATGTACATGTGGCCTGCTGCAGTGACCATTTTTATGTGTGTACACTGTACAGCTTGGTGTGTGTGAGTGAGGTTATTGTGTTTCATGTGTTTTCTCTTTCTGCTAGTTTTTTGGGCACGAGGGGAATGTTCTTTGGTAGGCTGGCTGCTCATAAAAGTTTTTTGTGTGGTGCCAAATTTGACCGGATAAAATTTAAATGGTACTAGTGGATTACATCAAATCAAAGCCAGATATTTTTGTCTTTTACTTTTTGGAAATTAAAAAAATAAATCAGTATATCTTCCACCGTAGCCAGGGCCAGCGGACCACTCCATTTTGTGTAGTATTGTTAATCCAAAACTCCCCATGGATATATCATTTTCAAAATCATAGTTTAGGAGCAACTATTTTCTTTTTATTTTTTTTAATAAATGCCAAATATGTCCAAGGTTGTCAAATTGGTTTCTGTGATACCAAATCTTTCAAGTGCTTAGCGAGTGTGTAAAGTAAAAGAGTGAGAAGAGAGAGAGTAGAAGAGAATGAACACAGATGATTTAGGGTGGTTCCCCCACATTAGGTATTCCACTACTTAAGGGTTCCTCCTTTTAGGATTTCAAACACTCACTATCCTTAGATTTTTGCGGGTTCAACATTAACATTTACAATCACAAACTTTTCTAGGCTAAGCTCAAACCTTTACAAGCTTTTCACAGGCTAAGCTCTAATCTACCCTCAAATCTAATCCTAGACTTGAGTTCCCAGCAAATCTAATCCAAGACTTCCTTACAAATTACCCATTGAATGTGTTTTACAAAGTAAGCAGAAAAACTAGGTCAGAAATCACGATTTCTAGCACAAGTCTATACTTAGATTTTTACACAATAATTGGGATAATTCTTCAGAGGTGTAATGGACCCCTTTTATAGAATTTGAGTGTGGGGGGAAGGTTGTTGCAACGGATCTTTGTACTCCTAGTTGACTTCAGTTCTTTAACTCTTCATCTTGGCACCGTTGCGCCATGTCAACTCTTTGGTTGCAGAGAATTACCAAATCTAGAAAGTTTAGACCACGTTCTTGAGTTGAGTAGTGGTGGGAAAGTCTTCTGCACTTCAATAATATCTTCCCTCTTATTTGTTTATCAGTTCAGACCATTGGAAGTGGGTTTTTAATGCCCGGAGGACCACACACAACTTGCACAAAAGTTTGAAAGTGACAGCTCGCAGATATGGTTGCAACAAAAACCATCCAGCTTGTTTCGAGATATGGTTTCAGCAAAAACCATAATTCTTCCTGTAAACATAAATCAACACAAGGAAGGCTAGAAACACACTTGTAATTTGTTAGCTATTAAAACTATTTTTAACCCATGACAAAACATGGTTAATCCACTAATCAACATTAGGAGGTGATTAACCCAATTTTGGGTCAATAATCTCCCCCTTTTTGATGATGACAAATTCGTGTTGATTTAATCTATGCCAAGGGTTTAAAAAATATTTCCGTAATTTTTAAAAGCTCCCCCTGTTTTGTTGCTCCCCCTTTAAAAAATATTTTTACAATTCAACAAGGATAAATTTCCGAAAAACATTGCAAGGCATTCCTTGTGAATTCTATCTTGGCATTCATTAGCCCACAGTCTCCCCATTTGGTTTTCGATTTCTGCATAAGAGATTAGTCGAATGTGTAGAGAAATACGAAGTAGCGCAGCATTAAACATAATAGATTTTGGTTTTTAGCAGAAACCAAATCGCAGTTATAAGTGTGGTTTTTTATAGAAACCAGATTTTTCTTTTCCACACATCCTGCACAGAACTTGGTTAGATCGATCAAAAGTATGATTTTAACAACAACCATATCATCAATATCAGTATCATAGGATCAATCACAAGTGTCAACCAATTCTCCATATTTCCTGCATAATCATAAATCACCACAAATTCTGGTTTTTCACAAAAAAAAACCATACTCAACATACCCATTGTGTTCCTGCAAATGATCAATCAACACACAATACTTTCTCCTCCTTTTGGCATCAGTAGAAAGGGTACACAAGGATAGAGCGAAGATCATGCAGAACTTAAACTTTCAAAATAACAATATTCTAGTATGCAAACATAATATCCCAAAAGATAGAAAATATTCGAGAATAACCAAAATAAGAACCAGATTATAGGACCAATAAGCAGAACCAAGTAAGAGAACCAAGATGAATGCAATGCATGAGTCCTAAAAGCATTAGATCTAGAAAGGCTTCATTCATCATCAGAATCGGCTGGAGGAGGCAATCTTGAAAGAACTTTCACAAACTGTTCCATCATATCTATCTTGAGACCCCTTATCTCAGCACGAAGTTCTCCAAAATCATATTCCAGAAGACCAACACGAGTGGTGAGATTATCCAGCTTAGTTTCCTTAGCACTTGCTCCAACCCTGATCACCTCATATTGTCCCTTGTCATTAAGCTTGATGCTCATTTTGGACAGAGTCAATCGATTAATCGATAGAAGAGGCATAAGTTTGGGTGATTTGGATGACTTTACACCAAATCTTTTTGCAAACAGCGTGATCAACAAGCCATGACTCCTTGGTTTGTAAAAGGCAATATGGTGCAATATTTGATAGGCCCACCAACTAGAACTCTTATGCATGAGGCAAGCAATTAGCCACAAGTCAGCATTCTTGATATCTGCCAAGTGCCAAGGGCGCGACAAAATTACCCTAGTGATCATATACAGCAAAGTTCGAGCCAGAGGGTTTGATTATTGATAAGTGCCCTTTGTGGATAATCCATAAACAGCTTTGACTTGCTGACTGTTGGATAGAGCTCCTTTAATATTCACACGCACACCAGCACCAGTGTTGTAGTGTTTAATGGAGCCTTTCTTCAATTTCAGCACCTCTCGGATAAGATCAGTAGTGACTTTGATCTTATTGCCCCAAATACTGCTCTCCACATATAGAACTTCATCACCAATCTTCTTTATCCACAGATTCTTGTAGAATTCAATAACAAGCTCCTCATCTACCGGTGTCTTCAAAGTTGCCAAGTAGTCAAGCTTGAAGTGCTTCAAGATAGGTGTGACTCCGAGAGCCTTAAAGTCCGCTAAGAAGACATTGTAGGTTGAAGGGAGAGTCGTGAATTCTATGGACCCATCCTCCTTCTTCTTCAATTTTCCATCATCATCCTTAGCTTGCCCACTACTTGCTTTGACTTTCTTCTTCGGATGTTCAGGGACCGCTTCTTCTTCCACTTCAAGTTCCTGATCTTTCTCCTCATTATCTGCAACCTCTTCCTCTTCATCTTCTTCCTGGTCTTCATCCTCATCCTCATCCTTTTGAATATCCACGTCGTCATCATCTTTTGCTTCTTCTTCTCGTTCCTCTTCCTGGTCATCATTTTCATCATCATTATTAACCCGCTCATTCTCCTCATCCTCTTTGTCACTTCTTCCTTGTCCGAGTAGTAGCTTGAGATGAGATAATTGTTCGAATCAATTTCCAACTCTGGTTCTTCATTAACCAGATCTCTTTCAGTAGATATGTGACTTAAGGCTTTCTTCGAGACACTGCCCTTTGTTCTCTTCCTTTTTTTGGAAGATTCTGCCTCAATCATCTCTTCATAAGCTAAGATACCTTCTGAATCTGAGTCAATCAAATGAACTTCAGTGTCCTACTTCTTCTTTTTCCCTGTCTGCCTCACAATGCCTTTATCGAGCAGCCTAGCACTTGGTTTTCTCATCACAAGAGCTGTGGTTTTTCCATATACCACATCGGTCCGTCTCCTCCTCAACATTTGCTTCTCCAGTCGGCGAGTGGAGATGGATTGCTCCTCTTTAGCATTAAAAGACTTCTCCTTTCTTTTTTCTGACTCTTCTTGGTCTGCTTCATCATCATTCAACTCCTTATTATCTGGTTTTTGTCCAACCTGATCATCTTTTGGTATCAGCACCTCCTTTTCTGCTCCTTTTGCAACCTTGAGAATCTCTGAGGGTGTGAAACCATCATTGGTGGTTTCTTCTTAGTTTTCAGCAAGAGTTGCATTCGGATTTAGCGTCTCCTCAGTATCGCCATTCTTCTTTGTCAATCCTTCATCCTCCAGTACATAAAGATTGGTTTTGTCTGCAACCATATCTTCCTTATTAACTTCTTCCTGAGAATTGGTTTTATCAGCAACCAAATCCTTTTCCGAATTCTCAGTTTCACTAATCACGTCATTTTCCTCTCAGGCACATTCTTTTGCAACAATGATTCAAAGAACTGTTTGGCTTCATCCACACCCATCTTCCCAAATCGACTAATTGGGTCTATTTCTATTGTAGTGGGTTGCTCTGAAATAAATTTCGTAGTTCCAGGGTTGTGTTTAAACACTACTTGCTCAGCCTCTAGCAAGGTTTTAATAACAAAGTATGGGTCAAGTGAGGCAGTGGTAACTTTCCTAGCAATCCCAGGGTTGAATGTCATCTCAAATGCCCATTTTTTCTAGGGAGTCATAATCGTTGTGGCGGTAGGCAAGTTTTCACCATTTTCTATGCCATCGAATGGTAAAGCCATGGGGGAGTCAAAGATGCTACCTGGTCATTTTTCTTGGCTACAACTTTGGTCGACGATGCTACAGCTTCTTTTCCTTTCTGAATCTTCCTCTGAATTTCTTAAGCCCTTCAGCAGTATGTTTTTCGGTCGAGATCAAGTCTGGACTTGACTTGGCTTTTATCGTCTTCCTTTTGGTAACCTTGGAGGTAGGGCTTGGGTTAGTGCCGGATTTAGGTTTTGAAGAGGGGCTTTTGGTTATTTTTGTAGATTTAGGTGTTTGGGTCATTTTGGTGGGAGTTTTCTTCTCAGGTTGTGTCTTCTTTGATTTAGAGCGAGTTTAGGGTTTGCATCTTTGAGAGAAATTTTGAAAGAGAGAAACTCGGGTTTGTGAAGGTGGTTAGATAATACATGAAAGAGAATGTAGTTCATGGGTTATAGGGGGTAGTTTATTGCATTAACTCCTCCACTTCCATTTGTTTGCTTTTGTCAGAAAAGCAACTTCTTTTTTCAGACATGTCTCCTCCTTTCACTTCAACTGCCAGATAACCGTTGACAGTGACAAAATAGTTTTTCCCAAAAACCATATCTTCAAAGTCATAGCAAATAGATAGTTTTTTTGTGAAACTAGATCCTCACAAAATTTCCAACTTTGCCTTTTTGATGATTTGAACACCTTTTGAAAATGTCCCCATTTGCTTGAATGCATAGTGTTTGTGTGCACGTGTTGTGATTGCATTAAACTAATATGATGATGCATGTACATATATATATGCAAAATATGGTTTATGCAACAACCAGATCTACTTACAAACACTTAGGGTAGATTGCACATGCGAAGCTCAAGTCTAATTTTTGTAAACTGTTCCTCTTTGAGCGGCTTTGTAAAGATGTCAGCGAGTTGATTTTCAGTCTTGAAAAACTCAATAGCAACATCTTTCTTCAACACATGGTCTCGGATGAAATGATGTCTAACTTCGATATGCTTGGTCCGAGAGTATTGCACAGGATTTTTGGTCAAATTGATTGCACTAGAACTATCACAGTAGATAGGCACACAGTTAAATGTTAGTCCATAATCAGATAAGGTTTGTTTCATGCATAGGACCTGAGCTCAACATGCTCCAACTGCAACATACTCAGCTTCTATGGTAGATGTTGCAACCGAATTTTGCTTCTTGCTTGACCAAGACACAAGGGATTATCCAAGCAATTAACATGTTCCACTTGTATTTTTCCTGTCTAAGATACATCCTGCAAAGTCAGCATCTGAATAACTTGTCAAAGTAAAAGCATAGACTTTGAGATACCATAATCCTAATGATGGTGTACCTTTCAAATACTTAAAGATGCATTTTCTGGCTCTTACATGAGATTCTTTTGGACAAGATTGAAGTCGAGCACATTTTTGACCAAAAATAGGATTAATCACCTCCTAATGTTGAACTGTGATTAACCATAATTATGATCTGGTTTTGATGATTAACAAATTACATGTGTATTGCTAGCTTTGCTTGTGTTGATTTTTACTTGCAGGAAAAATATGTTTTCTGTCAATACCATATCTTTGACACACGACATATGGTTTTTATCGGTACCATGTCTTGAATACGTGACATATGGTTTTTACCAATACCATATCTGAAGCTGTCAACATCAACTTTTTGTGCAAGTTGTGTGTGGTCCTGCAAGTATTTAAATCCCACTTCCAGCCGTTTGAATTGAAGAACAAGTAAGAGGGAAGACTTTATGGAAGTGCAGATTTGGTAATTCGTAGCTACCAAGGAGTTGACATGGATAACGTTACCGAAATGAAGCTTTAATGAACTGAAGTCAACTGAAGTACAAGGAGCCGTGATGTCGTGTCTACCGTCACAAATGGTTCCTGCAAGTGCACAGGGTAATTGTAGTACTTTATCAAGGTCATATCCACAAGGACTAGGTTGAGCCTGTTACTCTTTAATTTGATGAATTAGGCTTGAAACAATTGAACAAAAGTGGATTTTGGGTGAATAGTAATTAAAAAATGAATTAGGCAAGAGAGTAAAAAGTAAGAACAGAATTAAAGTAGGAAAAGATCAGATTTAGTGAAGTCTTAGGCATCCGGGGTTCACATGCCCTGGTTTTATGCTCTAAATTGCTCTTTTTGCATCAATTCCAAGGCAAGAAAGGTCTGTTGAGCGCCTTGTGGCTATGTCATAATAAATCTGAACACTTGCCCTAGATTGATTTCTAAGATTATGACAGAAAAAGTACCAAAAGTTCCGGATCTCACTGGGGAAGAAAAGGGCGATAAGAGGGATGTAGGCTGGAGGTGGAGGGAATTCAAAATAACATCATAACAGGCTGAGCCTATTTGACGCCCTGTGGTTAATAAGATGTCCTGAAGGGGCTCCCAACCTAGTGCACTGCCAATGGCTTTCGATCTTATTGATAGTTCCCCAAGCTTCCATCTACCCTCTGTCACTAGAATAGACGTCCACTTAGTGGTGAAGTTTGGAGTAAGTGGTAAGTACCCACAGTCTCTCCCTATCTTCTTTCGAACGGCTAGGGAGCGAAGGCTGACTATTGTAGGTCTAGCACACTTGGCTTCTCCTTTCGGTCCTTCACCAAGCAGGTACTTGATTAAGAATAGGCTTCTCAAATGTCAATCAAGAATCAGATTAAAATGGTATTATATTTTCGACTGTGCTGTCACAGGCTGAGCCAGTGCTGAGCCTGTGGTTGAGCCTGTGGACAACACAAAATCGATTATAAAATTAGTTCTTGCAGGCGCTCTCAACCTATATTGAACCCACTTGTTTTCACTCACAGATTCCTCCCAAGATTCTCACTCATCCTAATGCTTTCGCATCGATCAAACCAAGGGGATTAAGATTTGGTATTGAGGCTAATTCCTCAATTAGTTCCTAACTTCTGTCAAAACTAAGAACTAAGGATTAGTTGTTGTTGTTCGAGGAACTAAGTTTCTCCTTTCGGTCCTTCACCTAGCTACCTGTAATCATGCATGGGTTTGATCAAGACTCAGACATAGAGCAAGTTTGCAACAACCAAAACAAGAAAAACGGGTTAAGAACATAAGATGAGCAATTTATTACAATAAGAACAGAGACATGCTTCACCCCTTCAACCTAAGAGGGGTTGTTTAATTCATGCTCAGAATTACAGAAACGAAGGGGGTAAAGGATTGCATAGTGTTTGGAATAAACTGGAGGTTAGGGACAACACAATTTCTGCCCAGAAAAGGGTGCAGAATTGTAAGTTTCCGTAATCTATATGACACTCATATACAACATCAAATGCACAGCGGAAGCAAGGAAACTTAACCAAGAACCAAGTGAAGCATGCATAAACCGTATAACAATTTTTACATACCTAGAGTATTAGGATCTTTCACCTAAATGCTGGACGGAATCAGCCAGAGCAAGACAACGGCCTTGCTCCTCTACGGTATCCACACGAACCGTGATTGGCTTGAAATCGTCCTACGAATCAAACCTCGAGCACTCCCGGACTGGGTGCTAGCAGCAGTAAACCGGAAGCTAGTATGGTTGTGGTGTTTTATGTTTCTTCTTTCACAAAGAAGAACTATATGTGCTGAAACTCTCAAGAGCTCTCAAGACCCTCTCAAGAACTCAGAAAGGAAGGAAAGGAAGAAGATGATCTGATCACTCACTCCACTCATCAAAGGCTAGTTGTCTTTTGGTGTTCTTCCTTCTTTCTCAAAGAAGAAGAAGAGTGTATACTTGGACTCAAGACTTTCTTGAGTTTTTGGGGTGTGTCAAAACGTGATGTCCAGGCATCTAAGGTCTGAAAAACTGAACTCAATCCATCACACACACACTCATACACATAGCATTAGATTAATGGAGTAATGGCCAACACTTTGGCCCCAAAGGTGGTGAAATGATAACACTCACTAACCCTTGTCTCCCACTAATGCACTATTACAACTCAGCACTAAAAGGGGGCTCAATTATGCTGACATTCAGCAAACCAACTGTAACGCCCCGGATTTTCAGTATTTAATTCTGTGAAATTTTTCGAAATTTTTGGATTTAATTTCCAATTATGCCCTCACATAATTTACGGGAACTAATTTTCTGGTCTTAATAAATTTATTTCTAGAATGGTTCAATCATTCATTTTCAAGTAATAATTTTGTTTACTAGTGTTTAGAATTAAAACACATGATGAGATGTAGTTTTTACTAAAACTACGTAGTTTTGGTAGAGCCAAAACTTAAAACACACAAAGGGATGTGTTTTGATTTTTAGGGTAGACTAG
>JAKUCV010006117.1:0-41712 GCA_028386065.3 Turnera subulata
CTAATTTCTATTTTCTGTGGATAAAAAATGTATTTTTTGAAGGATTGATTCTATGATGAATAGTGTCTTAACATGGGTGAGCCTATAGTGTTTGAATATGGATTAGTTGGATGTGGAAGGGATGATTTAACAATAGTGTTTGCATAATGAGAATGCCAATATTTAGAACAATAAGGTTAACAAATATTCAACAAAAAAAAGTTAACAAATAAGATTTGATGGACAAAAAAGATGAAGGGTTCTGAAAATTGGAACAATGGTTGAATAAATTATGTTTGAATTTATGGATATTTTGATTTATGGTTTAACTGTTATTTTTTGTCCATTTCTTAATTAACCAAGTTGAACATAATATCAGAGTTAGCTAGATTTTTATTTGGTACATGAATTTAGAAACTACCCAAACTAAGATCAAGCCATGATTCCTTTGATTAATAGTAAAGGACACATTAGTGACTACAAGTAGTATTGGGTATAGTTTGATTCTTATAATATAGGAAAAACAAAAAACAAAAAAATGAAAGCCAGATCGCAAGTTTCTGTCCTACTTTTCTGTCATTTGTGCACTGCAGACTTAGGCATGTTTTGTTCATCAAAAAGACTTAGGCATGTTTAAGCTATTCTTACTGTGCTTATTCATGCTCTTTTTTGTATCATATTCTTGTATCTCCCTTTACAGTGGCTAGACATAATTTTTAGAGGGGGAAAATATAACATTATGTATAATAATGAGGGTTTTATGTAAAAAAATAAAATTTAGAAGGTACCAAGTATATATAACGATAAGACTTATATGAAAAATTTTAAAATCCAGGGGTCTCGTAGGTATATCTTTATAGGACTTATATCAAGAAAATAAAAATCCAGGGGGCCATGACCCCCTCAGCCCCCCAAGCCACCGCCAGTGTCCGTGTCCTGTCCCTTTACATGAATGAAACACATCGTTAGCATAAAAAAAAAAAACAGATTGCAAGTTTAATTTTCTTCATTTATTTTTTTGGAAAAGCAAAGTTTAAATTTAAGCATGTAAAATAGCTTTAAGAAAATAATGTGGGGTTGATCTAAATGGTAAGCCATTTGGTTCTGAATAAGCGTGCGCGATCTAGGACAAATTCGGATTGGTTGGAGCAATGCTTGGTTGGAGCAATGCTGCGAATACTAGATGGAAAAATAAAAAAAATAGCTTTACCAAGATTTTAAAAAAATTGATTAACAATGTCCCAAAATGGTAAACGTGTAGGGTAATCGTTTTATGAAGGTTTGATAAATGATCCTAGCTGGGCCAATGCTAGACTTGTCACTTTCCTCCTAAGTAGTTGTTCTTAATCAAAATTAGGTTTGCATATTAAGTACTCTTAATCAAAATTAGGTTCGTGTCTTCCTCATGACAAGACTGGTTTATCACTATATCACACCTTATAGATAAGCCATATATATTTTTTTCTTTTGGTCAAAATATGGACAGGCCTATAGCATTGAGAAACTGGTTAATCCAATTATATTAATTATTACTTAGTCAATTCAGCATCCTCTCTTCGTTTACTCCACACCACCAAGGGTTAGCTTTTTAGGACTGATTATCGTTACCACTTACCAAGGGTAAAAAGATTCCCATAGTTACGAGTGCATAAATCTATCCAATCAGAATTTGATCCCAACCCAACAAGTTCTGGCCCAGGCCCAAGTACACGCCACGCACTCGACTCTAGCCATTAACCTTTGTCTATTTACGCAAGTAGAAAATTTACAAAAGAAAAAATAGTTTAAATGAGATTTGATACGGTCCACGAAAGTAATTCAAGCCTAGTTTAAACTAGAACCCGCCTCTAATTCAAAAAAAAAAAAAAAAAAAACTCGAAATCGCTTCCCTCTTCTTCCGATTAACCGTCGATTGAATCGGGGATGGCCACCGCCAGAATCGGCGGAGCTCCGGGGAGGCTCTATGCAATTTCGCGGGAAATCTCCAACCTTTGTCGCTTCGCTCCAAATATTCCCGCCTTCGTTTCGGGATCTCGGTTCATATCCACCAACGGTAACACATTCACTTTTTATTTTTTCCTCTTTTTTTTTTTTTTTTCTCTTTTGTCAACAACTTCTTCGCTATACTTTATATGATCGAAAGTGGAGTACACTTATTTGCACAGGTGGCGGTAGCCAAGCTCAAGTTGCAGCCGTTGGACAATCAACCGATGGCGGCGGTGGCGGCAAAGGTGGTGAAGTTGCTAGGCCGGTGGTTGTGGTCACCGGAGCCTCTAGAGGAATTGGGAGGGCAATTGCATTGACCCTAGGCAAAGCTGGTTGTAAGGTCTCTTTTGTAGATCATTGTCTTATAAAACATTGCATGCTCTTGCTTTCTTCTTTGTTTTAGTGATTTTCCATTTTATTTTTGCTCTTTTTGCAGGTTCTTGTAAACTATGCTAGGTCATCAAATGAAGCTGAACAAGTTTCCAAAGAGGTATTTTTGTACTTCTAAGAACCATTTAGTTGTAGGGATAGGCAGTGATCTTTGGCGATTTTGTCTTTGCAGATTGAGGCTTGTGGTGGGCAATCTCTTGCTTTTAGAGCTGATGTGTCAAAGGGAGAGGATGCAGAATCAATGATTAAAACTGTAAGCAATTGCTATTTGCTTTGCCTTATATGCTCTCGCATCATGAATTAATTGCCTTGCAATCAACGATGCCACTGTTTTTATCCAGGCGTTTGATGCTTGGGGAGCTGTAGATGTCTTGATAAACAATGCAGGTTGGCAACATTTTCTCGCGTGTAGTTACTGAAAAATTCTTGGAACTCCTTTTGATTTGTTATTACAATATTTCTAGGGATAACTCGCGATGGGTTGCTGATGGGAATGAAAAGGTCTCAGTGGGACGAGGTTGTTGATTTAAATCTTACTGGTGTGTTTCTCTGTACGCAGGTGTGTGCATCATAAATTTGGTCTTGTATCCACAGATGGTAATACTAGCGTGCCTTGATTTTTGACTAAGGCTTAGTGGTTTACTATGTGTGCAGGCTGCAGCCAAAATAATGGTAAAGCAGAGAAAGGTAATAATCTCATTTTTTTAGCTCTCTTTTTTACGTGTATTCCTTTACACTGCCCTATTTAGCTAGAATAGCTTGCTGTTTATATCTGCTATGTATATCACCGCCGCTATTCAGTTCTTCGGTTCTTCCACTAGTTCTTCGCCGGCAGTTAGCAATCGTATGAGTTGCCATGAAGTTGTATTTAAAATTTGACTTCCTAAATTTTTGGCGTTTCCTCATCAGTTTTGATAGCTAATGAATGATTGATTCTGTATTTTCCTGGGGGTGTAATTCCTACCTGTCTGCCAAGGAGAACACGTGTTTTGGTGAGAGTGAACACATGGGCATGTCCTGATTTTCTTCTTGGCCTGGACAAGGGGTTGAATTGAACTTGTTGACATTGAAATTAGCCAATCTCTGCATGTTGTTAGACCTAGTTATTTTAGTAGTTTAGGTGGGAAATGACTAGTTATCTTATTCTATCTACTTCAAATCTTTACTCAAGACAAATTTTACTTGTAATCTTTATCCTAAAACTAATTTCTGCTTGGTTCCATATGTTCTGAGTGTTCTTTTAGTTTTGTGTAGGGCAGAATAATCAACATAACTTCTGTTGCTGGCTTGGTTGGCAATGCTGGACAAGCCAACTACAGTGCTGCAAAAGCAGGAGTTATTGGCTTTACCAAGAGCATTGCAAAGGAATATGCCAGCAGAAATATTAACGTGAGCCTACAAGTTAAATACAATAATATCAAGTTGCAATACTTATTGGTTGAGAAAAATTTGTAGTGCTATTTGTCTAAGCTTCACCATTCCTTTTTATTTCTGTATAGGTTAACGCTGTTGCTCCAGGGTTTATTGCAACTGAGCTGACAGCCAAGCTAGGAGAAGAAATTCATAAAAAATTCCTGGAAAAAATCCCTTTAGGTAAACTTTACCTTTAGGTAAACTTTAGGAACACTCATATGTTTTTGAAACTAAACTCCTATGCTATCTACGTCTGTGAAACTGGGGTTGCACCCGTGTTTTGGTGACTTCTTGGTTTATTTCTTAACCCAAACCTATTTGATTGTTGAGTTTCAATGATTTTTTTCAAACAAAGGGCGACAAGTAAAAGATACTAAGGATTTTACTAAAGTGAGAGTATGCTTCCACTTGTAATCGCATTGTAGGGCGATATGGTCAGCCAGATGAAGTAGCTGGACTGGTAGAGTTCTTAGCAGTTCACCCTGCTGCCACTTATATAACTGGACAGGTACTGTTTTGGACCTTTTACTGTTTTCCAATTGTTGAAAGGTATATCGGGAACTAATCAGGCATGCGCATCTTTGAATACAGGTTTTCACCATCGATGGAGGATTGGTGATCTAGATAGTTTGACTTACAGCCACTTTTGGCATCCCACATGAGAAATAATCAGGCCTGCGTGTCACTGACTGGGAGACTTTGAGCTTGAAAGAGAATTTTGGGTTTCCAAGTTTTTTAAATGTGTTGGTTCGATAGTTACAGTAAGGAGTAGGTGTCATATTTATCTGTGATGAGCATATGACATTGGATTTAGCCTTTTTCTTCTCCACACCGGCAAATAGCGACAGATAACATATGTGGTGGAATTTGCTGCTGGCTCAAATGTCTAAGTAGAGAAAATGCTGTTTCTATTAAGTGACTCATCCTTAAAATTGAAGCTACTTCCGGTCAAATTTCTAATGTCCAAATGCAAAGTTGTCAAGCACGGCCAACAAAACACACATGGATACCAAGGTTGTCGAACGCGCCCCTGCATATAAAAGAATTGAAGTGTGTTTTTGGAGTTCCACTCTTTTACGTTTTCCAAGCCTACGTTTTAAACATAATTTCCCATCTTTTTCTTATTTAACCTTCAAGTTTCAAGGTAATGTGACCTCCTCTAGTTGTACTACTTGTGGATATGTAAAGAAGACTAAAGGAAACCTGCGGATATGGAGGAATCACCTTTAACCATGTATTAACTGTTGCATTGACATTCCATTAACTCAAGCCTACATTAACTTTCGAACATTCCCTCATCTTCGTTTAGATTTGCCGCCTCTACGGCCTCTAAAATTATCCCGCCGCCGCCGAGCAGAAGCATCATGAACAATCTCATATGAGTAACTGGAATCACCGTAGGCAACATCTTGCTCTGAATCCGAAAGGGCTTCTCTTTTCATCTTTTGTTCGATGACATCTTCGTAAGACGCTTCAGACCACAGAGTACCCTTACCCACAACGCCTTTGTTGTGTCTCTCTCTCATGCTCTCTCTTCTTCTCTTTTCAGTGCCTTCGGGTTCTATATTAAAATAGTCATAACGAAATAGAGGTTTGTCAGGATCATATTGACCCAAGTCAAAATAGCTTTCCGGCTTGTACATTCCAGGCTCTTCCAAGGGCAGACCTAGTGCTTGGCGGCTGCACGGAATCACCCAGCTTAATTAAGAAGAGAAATACAAACAGAGCAGCCAATCATACCAGAGAGAGCGAGTACAACTATAAGATAGGAATCAGGAAGGCCAATCATGTTTCGTTTGATTGATAGTTTACTTATTCTTACCAGGTTTACCTTCAAAGTTTTTCAGGCGTAATGGAACTGATGGTGGAGGATATGACGGCTAAAATCATAAATACTTTAAACAAAAGAGCAGAGCAGAAAACTACACAAAAGGATTATACCAGCTAATGTCACGTATCAAAGCTTCTCTCTCTTCAACTGATCGACGCCAATGCAACAAGTCATATTCATCCATTTCAATATTTCGCCTGAGCTTAGTGATTTTATATTCCTCGCCCCTTTCCTTTGCTTCCGCCCTTAGCTTATTATGAAACTGCAAGCAGAGACCATAAAGAAGGTAATAAGCTATTCTCATCAACATTATGAAAAAGTGATGGTGTGATCACGAAAATAGCAACTTCATGAAACTACAAACAGAGGGAAATGTGCAAAGCTGATGGTTTATCAAAAAAATGAAGTAAAATCATCTGATAAACCAATCAGAAAAACCTGGGTAGATGGAATGCTAAAATCCAAATGTTAAACCGATACAGAGAAAAGCCAGTTCCATATTTCGTTCAGATACATCAATGATATTGAAATTATAAGGGAGAAAAAAACTCTGTAATACAGCTCAATATAACATCCAAAAATATGGTTCCAATAATGATAGACAAATTTACCTCACGCTCAGCTAACGCAGCTTCCAGGTCAAGTTCTTTAACACTTACTTTCTGACGAAACAACCGCAGATGAGTAGTGTCAGTAATATATTTTCTGTTATCAATTCAGTATCAGCAGGAAATTTCTCACCAGAATGGTTTTATCGAACAATTTCTCCTTATAATAAACTTTGGTGTGGATAACATTGTTCTTTTCATCATAATCATCATCATCAGACAATTCAGACAACTTTATGTCCTTGTACTTCTCAGGATTAGCCTCCAAATCATCCAAGATCATTTGCTCAGCAACATGGATTTGCCACAACTGTAGATCTTTACATCATTAATATCAATAAATAAGCAAAACAAGAAAAAGAACCCTGTAAAGAGAGGCACCTTGTCAACATAAGGGTGACGTGAAAGTAGTGATTCATCTTCTGGTCTTGTTTCTAGTTCTACTCTTGGAATAGGTGGTCTACCAGCCTCACGCTGCAAATATAGCACAGCCAAATGAAATGTAGACATAAGACACACATGGACGAGTAACCTTTAAATTTCAGGCTACAATTATAAGGAGAATCAGAAAATTGAAAGATAAGTGATCCACAAAGCCCTCTGTATTCAAAACATGCATCCAGAAACAATGTTCTACATAAGTGAGATTGATGAGGTGAACTAGGATGTGGACCCACAGCATCTGAGAATAGCCCCTAAACCCATAAGATAGAATTTGTTGAACTAATTGACAGAAACGCAGAGATCCTCTTGTCAAATGTTTTGTTAAAAAAAAAAAAAAGATCCCCAGACAGACACCACGGCTACAATACTTGTAGATGATCTATCCACAAATATGCATGACTCTTGAATCCATCAGGTGAGTCAGCCATATAAGCCATAATCCTAAAACAGGAAGTCATGAACAGCCCTCGTATCTTTCGCGCACACGAATTAAAATGAGAAAAGTTTGTAAAGCAAAATCATCAGAAGGGATAATGGCATTTAATGGCAAAGTTAGAAGGGGCAATGGCAAGAAATCATACACACCCGCAATAAGTCTAGGTTTGGATCATCATCTCCCCGATCAAATATTGGTGGAAACTCAAATCTGTTGAAGCTGGAAAATGAACAAGAATGTACAAAACTAAGTCAGATGATAATAGGCTTTCAAGAAACAAGGAGAAGAGAATGTGAAAAAAGTACAGCACTGGCATACATGAGGTGATCTATGTTAGGAAAGACGAAACGCAATTCAATTGGAAATCGAAACCTGTACGGATCTCGCTTTGCCTGTAAAAGAATCAAAACAATCAAAACTGTTACGTGGGATCAGGAATCCCCAAAGATTTAAACATTCTTAGGATTTCATCCGCAAGCAACAATCTTAGGATACATGATAGCCTATGACAAAGTGATAACGCTCACCAGAATCTCAACAAGGACAGGCATACCCACTCTAATGTGATGGCGGATCCAATACCAATCATTACCTTTAATAGGGACCCACCTGAAACAAATAACCACAAACCAACTCTACTTGAAATAAGAGCATTCAAATATCATAAAAAAATGATTCACACTTTACACAAAGTAACTAGGGAAGGACAGGCGGTTAAACTTACCCATCATGGACACCTCCAATGTCCACAAATGCTCCCTGATACAGGGCTATACATGTCACTTTTCCTTCACAAATCTGCACCAACATTTCCGAGAACAAATATTATCAACACTAGTAAATTCCGACTCCAGCAAGCACGGAACCTCTCGGCAGATGAAAGAGTTGCATATCCAAAATTCATGTGATTGCAATATGAACCCATCACTCTTTAATGAATATGAACCAAGTAACAATTTACCTGTCCTGGGTAGTAAAATGGAAGCTCGTACTGCAAAAAAGACAACCATAAAAAAGCAAAACTAATTACCAATCCAAAAAAAAAAAGGAAACAGTAGAAAAGACGTCAAGCAGGCAGATAACGAAACTTGGGACATTATCATTTACCATGCCCTCCTTGTAATCTTTCCCTGTTCTTCTCCTACCAGGGTAATAATCTTGGTCTTGCTACACATTCCACACACAAACACAAAACAAAAAGGGCAACATTAATCAACCCAACATATAATCACTGTCTACATTCTTCAACAAAAGGGGAAAAGAAAAAACACAATCGAAAAATACCAGATAAGACTCCTTTTCTAGGCGATCCTTATTGGCGGCAACCCACTCCTTATACTGCTTCAAGAACACCTTATACCTGTCCAAACACAAATCCACCTCCTCCCCATCCTTGACAACCTTACTCTCTTCCAACTCCTCCAACGACACTCTGTCTCCAAAAATCCTATGCGCTTCCCTAATATACTCCAGCTCCTCCCTGTCCACCTCCCACTCCGGGGGCGGCCAATCCCTGGGGGGAACGTGCGCCACGGCCATCGGCGCCGCCCAGAGTGTCTTCAGCTTCTCGGGGATGTTCCCCATCTCGAATTGCTTCTTGTACCACTCCAATTCGCTAAGCCCCAGCTCCTTCCTCTTCTTCTCGCGGTACTTGGGGCTCATCATCCGAAAGGCCTCGATGGAGTCAGGGTTCTGGAGTGGCTCGTCGAATTGCTCGTTGACGGAGGTTCGGGCGAACTTGGACTCCGGCGAGTGGATCTCCTCCCACGGAGCCCAGCCCCGCAAGACCCAGTTATCCCGGCGAGCTTCCTCCTCGGTCTGCGTGTTCTTTGGGGCGTATTTCCCTATGAGCTCCTCGACCTCCGGATCGCCGTCCGAGGTGAGCATCGGCCACTCCTCCTTGTTGTACACCGCCGACCTTGGAGGTTCTGGCATGATTCTGCCGGCGGAAGAGGGAAATACGAGCTGCCATCTGAGGTGGCGGTGGAGGTGGCGGTGTTTGACGGTGGAGGGGTTTAGGGGTTTAAGGGGGAAGGAGGAGGAGAAGGAGAAGTGGGTTGGTGTTTGGAGGAGGATTAGCATTTTGGGAGGGTGGGGTTTTGGGTTTATCGGATAATGTTTTGGGTTTCTTTTTAAAGAATCTGTTACCTAAATTGGGTGCCCTGGGCGGGAATTCTTATGGACGACATGTCTTGCAGATAACAGGAGTTCAAACTAGACGACGATGACAATATACTTGGCCGTTGAACAGATAATTGCATTATACAGATGAAATAAAGGATATACTAACGGAGGGTAAATAGATTTTAGGGTGGATATAGTTTAAGAGTAAAATTTAGAGAAAAAAAAAGGGGAAAATTTCATTGTCATAAACAGCTATCAAAGATATAAATGTTACCCAGAAACTGCTTTGCAGCTTCAAAAAGTTTACATCTAATTTAAACTGTTGGTATGACAAATACCACCAACATAGAAACTAATAACAAAGTCTTCACTGCTGCTCAAAAGAAAAAAAAAAAAAAAAAACTCTTCTTCATTGCGCTTGAAAGCTAGAACACAGAAATGATAGTAGGAATTAATATTCACAAACTCCTGCTTTTGATGAATTGTGTAAATCCATTAGAAAATTTCAATTTAAAAGAGGGAGTCCATCGATCAAGAGTAGAACTTGAAGTCCTTGGCTTGAAGTATTAATCCCCTTAACGCTCCAATGGGTGCAAAAACCATCAGTAAAAACCCAAGTAGGATGCAGAACTGAACAAACAGAACAAAAACATGGCATTGTCAGCACCCAAGTAGCAGAAGTTTGGTTCCAAAAAGAAAATGAAGTTAGTTATTAGAAGAGGAAAACCAAATGTTACCCAGTTTGTGAACCAGGACAAGCTGAATCTCTTTGGTTTGTAGACAGCGAGCCACATGATGCAAGGAAGCTGAAAAGTGGAAAGAATGAGACATTAGATTTCTTAAGCCTATAAAGTTGATGCTGGAATAGGTAAATGTGGGAGGTTGAATACTAAGTGCTCACATAGTAGGTTGTAGGAGCAAAAGCAAACCCTCCAAAGAAACCGAGTAGACCACCAAAAAATGGGAATGTCATTCCAAGGAACATTGTCAATGCTGCATATTCATCGAGAAAGAGTTCACTACTTGACCACAAGAATTGTAAAACAGACAAACTGGCTATCAAGTTAGATGGGAAATTAGCACTCACCAACATAAATATTTCGTGTTACAAAACGAAGCAACCTACTGGGTTTGAATTTCATCCGCTTCACCAGGAATGCTTCCACCATGTCAAACACTGGATATGCAAAGATCTACACAAAGCAGCAGAGAACATAATAAGAGAAAACTCTTTAGATGAAACATGGGCGTGGAGGTGTAATGTGTGTGTATATATATACCTGATAGCTCCCAATGACATGAACGACAACAAACAAGTTAGCAGCTGCAACTAGCCAGCGGGGCTTTTGCAGTGATATCAGGACATTGTCCTCCACATCATTTCCGAAAGTCCAGTAACCAATGAAAGCAACTGGGAAGTAGCATAGGGCAACAACAGCATAGGCAACAACGCAACCTCTCCACATGGGTTTCTTGGATGGCTTCTCTGGTGTGGAAGGCATCGTTGCTTGGATCTCCAACACCACATTGTGTCCTGCAAATGCAAAAGCTACATCCCCCAATGCACTTAGGGACTGAAAAAATTGTCCAGTACTAGTTGAAGCCCGAGGGGTGTATTGCACATCTGGAGCAACCCCTTTATGCAATGAAGCCACCCACGCAATAGTTGAGTAACTACAGACAACACATCCACAGATTGTTAGAACTATGTCCTAACAATATATTTAAACAAAAGAAAGGGGATATAATATACCTCAAGGACATGACAGCCGCGGCAAGAGAGACGCCACTGATAGAATTGAAACTGGGGAGATGAGACAGGACAAAATGAACCGATGCAAAGATCATAATGAAGTAGGTGGTCTTGATGTCTTTACAGTCAGGACAAACAGTGTCATGGAATTTCTTCAATGATTTCCCTCCTGTAATCATATACACTATATTGACCCCAACTTCCACCATCAGCTGTTGGGGTACCACCACCCAAAGCCCAAGTCTTTCACCAAATGCATATTGACCCAACTCATGGTACCTATCAAATCTCTTCCCAGGAACCATCTCGTGCATCTCTACCATCTGCCATAACGTGTAGAAGGTAATGAGCCACGATAGGATCATTACAGCCACCCCGGGACCCCTACGATCATGAAAAACCTTGTCATATATATAAGCTATATCAAGAAGACACTTCTGTTTCCTGTGACATATCAGATATGTTTGCTCTATGTTTTGTAGGGAGAAAGAATATATGATATTTAGTTTCTGTAGTGAAAAAATGGCTTACCATCCAAGTTCAGACATAGCATAAGGGAGGCCAAGAACTCCTGCACCAACCATGGCAGTGACATTGTGGAAGGCAGAGTACCACCATTTAGCATTCCTGGATTTGGTGATGGGAAGCCAATCGTTAAGACTGTTGTTCTCCTCCTTGAGCTCAGATACTGCAACCTCCTTCTCTACCTCCTTCTCTGATTGAATTTGGTCCATCTTTGACGGTTAGGGTTTTCAGCAACTTTGTTAAAGGTTAAAGGAGACTCA
This sequence comes from Turnera subulata, assembly GCA_028386065.3. Classification (NCBI taxonomy): domain Eukaryota; kingdom Viridiplantae; phylum Streptophyta; class Magnoliopsida; order Malpighiales; family Passifloraceae; genus Turnera; species Turnera subulata. The sequence continues at coordinate 11,750 of JAKUCV010006117.1, forward strand.
GAGCACTGGTGTTATGTGTAACAGATAAAGAGGTTACTGAGTATACGGATATGTAGATACGGGGAGCAAGATTTGCATGAGACTTATAAGTAGGAGCAGGAATGTGTAGTGGGATTAGGAGTTTGTTTCCTTTTGGAACTGTAATTAGTTTAACTTGAAGAGTCATTATATCCAACTGAAACTAATTAACTTGCGTTTGCAGTTCCATCATCCCATGCAAAAAGTATGGGTGACACGAGTTAGGTCTTTGATTTTTTATTTTTTTTTCATTTTGTTGGATTAGGATACTGAGTAATTTTTTGGTAGATAGGATAATGAGTTTGTTCGAAGGGAGGGATTCACTGGAAAAAAATATATATTTCCTTGAAATAGAGGAACGTCTAGTCTTGTGAAAATTATCACGAGATTGAAATGGTTTTTTTTTTTTGTTTTTGTTTTAGATAATGTTTATCTAGATTTTTGGTTCAAATCTCTATTGCGTGATAAGCTTGTATTGCGCTCGATTGTAACAGAAGTTTTTGCAAAGCTCATCTAAAGGTTCTGCTGCAAGATTTTTGTTACTGTACTGTTGTAATTTACAGATGAGTTAGTTGGGGAAATCTAAGACATCAATGGGTTAATCTAAGTAGATAACTTAAAATAAATTCGAAAAAAATAAGACACTTCCGAAGAAATTTTGATGTTTTTTTTCCCCGAAAAGATTATCGGATTCTCAAAAAAAAAAATGTTCAACCGCAAAAAAAAAAAACATCAAAATTTCTGATAAAACCTTGAAAGAAACCGATAAAATTTCAGTGTTATATCGTGAGTGAAAGTGAGAGAGTTTACTGATATCCTAACTGTTTGGATGTATTTAGTAGTAGTTACCAAGCATTTCCGTTAACTAGAAGTTAGGATATAGTAAAGAAATTTGGGTATCTTAAACTAATCCTCTTCGTTGTCAGGTTTGTCAATGACAAAAAGCATTTTACATGGTCAAATTTATTGTTCCTGAAACGGGGCCAACTAATTACCTAGGAGAATTTGTGTAACATAACCAAGCAGTTAATCGTTGCATTCACTTTATCTTAAAGACTAAATTTCAAAGCATATTATCATTCTATCAGGTTTGTAGCCAGTGATAAGTGCCTACCTATTTCTAGAGTCCAGATTATGTGATAAGTGCCTTAATTTGGTGTATCAAGCCAAGCCCCATAGGATTGGGCTCCTCTCCAGTTGGGAGTAACAGTCCTGTTAAGTAAATCTCAACCATTAGATTAAATCTAATGGTTCTTAATTATTTTATAAGATACCTTTCCAACACTGTATTTATTTCTCTTCTTTCCTTTTTGTTTCTTCCTTTAACGGATGACATAAACAAAACAACTCATTTAATTTTTTTTCTTTTTTCACACATGCTTTTTACTCTGTTATTTTTTTGTCTTCAACCTATGAAGGAAAACAAAAAAAATACCATGAATAGTGGATTTGCAATAAACTTAAAAAATTAGTTGATCATTCAATAGAATTTTCTTTTACTCTCTTGTTTCTTGTTTTCAAACTGTGAAGGAAAACAAATATCATATTTGCAGTAAGGTTAAAAGAAGAAGATAGAGAGTATTTGCAAATCTAGTATTCATGGTTGAAGACAAAAAAAATAAGAGTGTAAAAAGCATGTGTGAAAAAAGAAAAAAATTAAATGAGTTGTTTTGTTTATGTCATCCGTTAAAGGAAGAAACAAAAAGGAGAGAAGAGAAATAAATGCAAGAACCATTAGATTTAATCTAATTGTTGAGATTGACTTAACAGGATGTCTCCTGTTACTCCCAACTGGAGAGGAGCCCAATCCAGCCCGATAATGACCTTCTACACAATCAAGAAAAAAAAGAGGCAATCTGATATTTGAAAGAAAAAATAGCAGAAATTACACAAGGTTGAGAAGACTCATCTATCTGTTCATATCGTAGAGGAAACAAGGACAACGTCCAACCACATTCAAAGGAGATACAGTGTATCGGTGAGGAATTTAACAATGGCAGTATATGACAGCCTCTAACTGGATTACAAGATACTATCGCCGGCTCCAAGATCGATTTCGGAAGCTACCTTTTCAATTAAAAACAATGTCCATAGCTATCTTCCAGAAAGTTTTTAACTAAACAGCTATACAAACGAAAAACTGTAGTCCAGAAATTGCAGAAACCGAGATACAAACTTAATAATACAAGAAGCTAAAAGAATGTTTGGGGACAAAGCAGGAGACTCCCAGAATGAATTCTCTGTTGTTGCCTCCATTTTTCGAGGAGCAAATCTTCATCACTTCCCCGCTTAAGATACTCATCAACATCAAACTGGGACTTTCTTGTTCCTTCAAATGATAATCTGCTCAGTTGACTTCCAAGTTCCCCATATCTACTTCCTCTAACTTCACCCATGTTAGCCGAATGTCCATCTCCAGGACTCCAACTCCCACGGCTACTAATAGAGTGAATGCTTGAAGTATGAGCAGGTGTTGATTCCTATATAGGAATTGAAACAGAATGGAGAGAACGTGAGGCAGTGAGCAAAGACTTTTACGTCATAGCATAGATTGGTAATGATAGCAAAGCAAACAGTAACATCTATGATCCATAAAATTGTATGAAAGCAAGAGTATAAAAAGGAGAATATAAATTTTTCCAAGGTCACATACAGTAAAAAAATCAAGACTAAAATTTACCTGCTCTGGACCCATTAAATTATGTTTAAGAGTTGATGTTGGTTCTTTATTCTTGCATGACATTGGGGAAGCATCATTACAAGTTTCCCATTGCAGCCAGGGCAGCACAACCCCCTCCATCTCAACAGGAATAGACTTGGATATTAACGGGCTTTGAAAAGTTTCTGATCTAATTATTCCTCCTAAAGCTGAACTTGAATCGCTCCTTTCCCCATCCAAGGATGATATATCTGTATCTTCAACATTAGAAATGAAATCCTCAAAATATTTCTCTGCCTCCTCGGTCAACCGCCTAGACATCCTGGTTCTGTCATTACTCCTCTGGAAAATATGTAAAGAATCATTTACATAGTCTATATAAAACCTTTACATAGTCTATATAAAACCAGTGCCATCCATCCTAGATAATAGGACGTAAAAAGTGTTGAAGAAATGCAGGAATTGATAGTAAGCAAATCCCTTGCTCAAAGAGAAGCGTATAGGAAGTCAACCTTTCTGGTGCGCACTGGCTTTTCCACAGCAGCGCTCTTAGAGTCAGGGAGCATTTCTTTCACAATCTTCGAGAGCTCCTTGCCACGTTGCTCCTCTAACACTATTTCTGCCAATAAATCTTGCTTCCGCTTCTCAGACTATCAATTGGAAAGAAAAGGCCCAATGAATGAAAAGCTCATGTGCATAAATGCAAGTCAGATAACCAACTTAACTATATCATGTTTATGCAATAAAAGAAAACTAACCAACCAACAAATAACTGTTAATACCACTAAAGAGTCTTGCCATGGCATAAAATTTCATTTCCTCTGAGAAATAACTTAAAATCAAGTACAAGCACCGTAATTATCTTCGAAATATAACCCTGCTGGTGTTGTGGCAGAAATAAGAACATTAGTTTGTTGGAAAAGATAGCTACAAAAAGCATCCAAACCATGTTGTTGTGGATAAGTTGAATAACCCTAGTTGCAAGTGTCTAATGGCGCCCTGAATTGAAAGGAATATGCAGTTACAAAAACATACTATTAACATGATATATTACCCTTCATGGTTAAAATACTACTAATTTCTACAAGAATACCAACCAGTACATCACACCACACTTTCCGTACCTCTTCCAATTTATTTGCATAATTTCTTTTCACAGCCGAAACAGCTCGAAGAACCTCAGAATTTCTGTGGTGCAAGCGATCATCACTTTCTGGCGCAGGAGTTTTAGTTTTCCCAACAGTCTGCAATATTTGCAAGGGAATCTCGTAAGTTTCAGGGAAGCAAAAGGAGAACGCAGCAAGTGTCGCAGACTGAAGGAAATGATAGACATTTAAAAACAGGTTTACAGAATACATCGTTTACATACATGTCCAAGCTCCATCTTGATTTCTTCCACAGCATGCCTAAGTTCTTTTCGCATCACTTCATAAAGCTCAGTGTTCAGATTTTCGCCAGTGGGATGCTCTGCCTAAAGAGGCGAAAGAACAGGAAGAAAGTTACAGATGCAAAATAACAGAGGTAAACACAAAACACAAACCCACATGGCCACACACATACTCATACACATACAGCAAATAGCTGAGCTTATTGAAAAACTATAACTGAAAAGCAAAATAGAACCTTCTTCTGGGAATAAACAGCACGAATTGTTCGTTCAATCCCATTTCTAGCTGAACAAGCATCCCTGCCTTCATCATCAGTTAATGCTGATGAATTGCTCTGAGATAAACATAAACAGATCAGAAAACAAACTAAAATGAAGAAATGGGATTAAAAGCATAATTAACACAAGTGTGATGCATAAGGCGAGCCTTATGATGTTTCTCCCACCAAACCGTGATAAGCATAGGTTGCGACTAAATAAGGAGGAAGAAATGAGGAAGTTTACAGAATAGCCATCTTGATGCTTCAAATCCTTCTGGCTAAAAGATCTTCGCAATCCTGGCCTGTGATTTGAAGTAGACGTCTTATTTGATAAGAGGTCATTGCTGCTTCCACCGGTAAAACCCTTCGCTGTAGCACGATTAGTTGCATTCCGGGGATGGTCTAAATCACTCTGCAGTTTCAAATACATTATATGCATCAAACAAACAAGAAACTGGTTCTCTAGAGTGTAAATTAAAATAACAGATGACAAAAACCATTAGATAATTGAATATACTCACTACAACTTGAAAATATCATTTACCACATAAAACACTCAAGTAAGCTTAAGCTCGTAAGAAGGAAAGCTAAAATTTCACCTCAGAATCGCTAATCTGGTACCGGACCACTGAAACAGACCTCCGTCTCCTGGAATTACTGGTTTCCGAGTTTACCCTTCCTCCGCCAAAGCTATTACCGCCACTGCCCTTCTCATCGCCAGCAGCAGCTCCTCTCGCGCTGTGCCTCACCACCGACCTCCCCCTCCTCTGCGAAGCGCTCCCTTTACCATCCACACTCCCGCTGACGTCAGCGCTCCGCGAAGACGACCGCCCCCGGTCGGCCGAGCTGAAGAAACCGACGGCGAGATCGTCGAGGGTGATCTCCGGGAACCCCGATCCTCTGGTCGTGTTGACGAACCTCCCTTTAGGGGCCGGCGCCTCGTCGAAGCAGTGCACTGAAGCCGAAGGGAGCGGCCGGGAGAAGCGGCTGAGGCTCCGTGAGCGGCGGTGGACGGAGCCGGTCCTGTTCGCGGAGGGCGACGAGTCATCCGTGGAGGACGACGACGCGGTCGACGATTTGCCTATCGGCGTCCGCTTCGAAGTGGACTTGAAGGCCGACGTAGCCATCCCGGTGAAGAACGGCACACGGAGGTGACGATTAAATTATAAATAAAAACAATAATAGTTACTTGAGGACGTCAAAGGATTAAAAGTTGTTGTATCGGTTTGGCATTTGGAAAGAAATAATTTAATGTGAATTTGATGAAGACAGATAAGATAGTATAGAGAAGGAGCTCACGGGAGAGAGCACGAAAGGGAGACTTGGAGAAAAAATAGAAAAAAAAAATTAAAGAAAAAAGAAAGAGGAACAGAGAGCAGATGGTTCAAATTTAATGCGTTTAAAAGTGGTGATTTGGAATTGGCGGAGTGATCCACATTTGAAAGAGGATTTGAAAATCGAAGCTGTTTATTTCACACTTCGGGCTGGGTATAGCTGTCTTTTGCCTTAAACAGGTTATGGATTAACCATTAAATTGCCAGTTTTACCGTTGAGTTTTTACTAACCGGTAAGTAGGAGGAGTAGGAGTGAGTGAGTGAAAATTAAATTGCTAAAACGTTATCGCGTTTATCCCGTAAGGTACTGCTGGTTTAAGGTATATTTTAAATTTTTAATCCTATTTCTCCCGTTACGCAGTTTCCCGATTGGTAATGACTTACTAAAAAGTTAAAACTTACTAAATACTTCGTTTTAATCCTACCTACTTAAAGCTTACTAAGTACTTCCTTTTAATCCTTTCTTATTCTCTTTTCGAAGAGTTTTGCGATGAATCAATCACATGAGCAACTACGGAGTATCTTCTTCTGGTTAGCGTATGGCAAGTGTCTTGCCTGGAGTTAGAAAACTCTCCCTTTTTCGCAGTTCTTTTTAACAAAGATTGCTCTTAGATTAGGTCATCCCAACCAACAAGTGTAACATTTCGGTGGTTTGCCACGAAATTTCATCAACCAATTTCACCTACTACGTCGTCACTAAATGTCAACTTTCTATCTCAGAACAGAGAAAGGTACATGTCCAGAAAGGTGGGTCAGTAGGAATAACACTGGCTTTGCAAGGCAAATCCCCCTTATGCATGATACGACCATCAACAAACAAGAATTTGGACACTCTCGGTTTTAACTTTTGAAAAGTAACACTTTCTTAACATCCAGAATTTCTGTTTTGGCATACTTAAAAGTGCGCCGTTTGCAACAACCACAGCACCGAAATGGCAACATCTTCCAAATCCTTCGAGGCTAGTAGGTCTGATAATGAAAGAAAGAACAATCTGTCCAAAAAATCTGGCCATCATACAAGCGACTGCTCCACTGAACCCGAGCAGCGCAACTCCCGAGTGAAACCAGTTATAGGGAAGCAATAATTAACCAAGTAGGGGAAGAGGAAACCGACGACCCTACATGCCCATGGCCCATTCACGGTTCTATCTCCCATCAATACTTAGTAGATAGATACCATTTGAAATGCAGACCACGTGGCCAAGATTTTTTCAAACGAAACAAGAAATAGCCACCATTTAAAATGCAGACTACGGGAACCAACCAAGCAGCAAGAGTTTCAAACAATACAATAAGGCCAATAAAAGTTAGCTTTCCATCCAAGAATAGGACCGCCATTCTCGATTTTAATAAATCAAACTCATATCCGCACCTAACAAATTAAGAAAAAGAGATATCCGTAAACATTGAATAACTCCGCCTCTTTTTTCCTGGATTGGTAAATAAGCTTAAACAATACGAAACAAGCAGAGCAAAATACATTACACCTCAACATATCAAACTTGATGCTACGAACGATTACGAGTTGGGTACAGAGGAAATGAATAAAAATTTAAACCGAGTTGGAGGAATTTCAGCTTCCTCAAGTGGAGCAAAAGGAGAAACCAAACCTACAACTAAAGCAGCTCGTAGTACATTAATTACTAGAACATCACCGTCCCGCAGCAATTTATTTTTCCTTCCTATTCAGCCATAACATAACAGGCGGAGAACCAAAAGACGAAAACAGCCGTCTGCATCCTCACTTGGAGACCGAGGCAATGTGGACGATCAAGTCAACCACACGTGTGCTGCAAAAACAAGGAAGAACAGAGGTCTTAGTATCCGTGACACTTTGATACACCAAAGCATTACTACCCCAACCAAAGAAGCAGAAGTGGCCGGAGAGACATTACCTGTAGCCCCACTCATTGTCATACCAAGAAACGAGCTTATGGAAATTATCATTCAAAGCAATTCCAGCTTTGGCATCAAAGATGCTCGACCTGTAAAGTTGACAAAAAATTGATCATTGTGGAATCAAAATAGCACAATTCCGAACATGCTCCAGAACTTTATACAATAGCGAACTCATAACTAGTAGTTACTACTCCAAGGAGTAAATTAGTAGATTATTGTTGAACTCTTTGACTTCACCAAGTCGGACACCCAAACACTATCACTCATCCATATTAAAGAGACAAGATGAAACAACAAAAAACACAAGCATAAAAGTAATGACAATCACCTGTTGTCACCAATGAAGTCGGTGGATACCACATCGTCTTCAGTGTACCCTAATATTCCCTTCAATTTTCCCTGAGACTCTTCTCTGCAAAGAATGATTCAACAGAAAAGTCACAAACAACCCTCCAGATCTTCTAACTCTTGCCCTTAACAAAAGGGTATAATATAACATTACTTCCTCTACAACTCTACAACATGCATTGCAGGAGCGCATTACTTACTTGATAGCAGCCTTCACATCCTCATAGCTAGCAGGCTTCTCAAGCCTGACTGTGAGGTCAACAACAGAAACATCCACAGTAGGGACACGGAAGGACATTCCAGTAAGTTTTCCATTCAAAGAAGGTAGGACCTTCCCAACAGCCTTCAGGATACCAAAATTTCAATAAAAAAAAAGTCTATAAGTTGATAACATAGGACACTATCCGCCAGTACAATACTGTCACATACGAAAAAGAAACTAATACACTACAGTTGCTCATATTTGTATTCCACATCAAGTAGAACAAAGTCAACGACATATGCAAATGGAACTTTCTTCAGTCATACGATATTCACAATTACTCTCCACGGAAACATGACAAAACCTCAGATTACAACAATAACATCGCATAGCCAATACCTTGGCAGCACCAGTGCTGCTGGGAATGATATTGAATGAAGCAGCTCTTCCACCTCTCCAATCCTTCATTGATGGACCATCAACAGTCTTTTGGGTTGCTGGAATAAACCAAGGCACCACGGTTAGTGAAAAAGAGTATTAAGACCAGCTGGCAAAACAAACAATACACTCACCAGTGATGGAATGGACAGTGGTCATAAGACCTTCCACGATGCCAAATCTATCATGAATAACCTGCAGTTGGATAGAACAGAATCATCAAAAGAAGCACTAAAACCATCACAAGAAAAATAAAAGATACTGCAGCCAGAAAACTTTCAAATTAAGGAAACTATAACAGAACCTTGGCAAGAGGAGCAAGGCAGTTGGTAGTGCAGCTAGCATTGGATACAATGTTGAGTTCAGGCTTGTAATCCTGCTCATTAACACCCATAACGAACATAGGAGCATCCTTGCTGGGGGCTGAGATGATGACTTTCTTAGCACCACCCTGTCAAGAATTCGACTCAAAGTAAGACAACCAAACCACATAATGCACAAACAGTGATACAATACAAAAAAATACAGCACAAAAATGTTCAAAAAATCACCACTAAAAAGCAATTGCACAAAACCTCATTATCCACTCATGCAGCTCACTACAAAGAACAAGCACCTTATCCATAAAACTACAACCGACCTAACAGCATCATACAAAGCAGACGATTGAAGCATAACAATAAAAATTAAAGCACTACCTTCAAATGAGCAGCGGCCTTGTCCTTGTCGGTGAACACTCCGGTAGATTCCACAACATACTCTGCTCCAGTCTCGGCCCATGGGATCTCCTCCGGGTTCCTACGATCAAACAAAATTAAACACACTCAAATCATCCAACCTCACAAGTAGTAGCAACTAATATCGCCAACTAATAGACAAAAAACACATACCTAACTCCAAAAACAGTAACTGGCTTCTCCCCGAAGAGAAGCGTCTTCTCATCCTTGATCTTCAGCTCGTGGTGCTTCCACTGACCGTGAACTGTATCGTACTTGAACATATAGGTCTACAAAAGAACACAACACCACAAGTAACGAACGGATCTAAACTAAACCATAATTATAATCAAAATCTTAAGCATTTAACTCATAACCGTAGTAAATTACCATGTACTCGGTGGAAATGAAGGGATCGTTGACAGCAACGAGCTCCACGTCATCTCTCTGCAGAGCAACTCTGGCAACCAACCTTCCAATCCTTCCAAACCCTAATTTTCAGTTCAGAAACGGTCAGATCTTAGTCTACAACATGAAATTAACACGTAAACAACAAAAAACAGTGAAGATCACTAAGAAAATACCGTTAATTCCGATCTTAATCTTGCCTGCACATCCATAGCCAAAAAGAAAAGAAGAATTAGAAAACAAATGATAATTAAAATGATATAGAGCAAAAGTCAGATTCGATCATGCAAAGAGAGAATCATTACCCATGATTCTAGAGAAAAACACAGAGAGGAATAGTAGGAGTAGGAATAGTGTAGCAGTAGTAGTGGAAAATGTTCCAGTGGTTACTGGAGGAGAGATGTAGTTGAATATAAAGAGAGGGGACCGGGTACGGGACAAGCCGGTAAAGATTTAGGTGTGGTGGGTGATGCGGCATCCTGTGATGCCGGTGTTTAAATGTATCATGCACATCCTGTGTTTGTTACTGTACGATTCGATGATTTTGAAGAGTGTGGGGTCGGGTGATGTTTCTCCAGCCGTTCGATCTGAGCTTTGTGTGATGATAAGGTTGGTGGTTGTGATTCGTTTGTACAGTAGTGGAAAGTCAAGTCGTAGTACATTTTTTTCTTGGGGAAGGGATTTTGTCTTTCGCTTCGTGTCCACGAACAAAAAGTTAGAACAATTACTAGTGGCCACGTCACGTGTGTGTACTGTTTTGGGGGCCACGTCACTTTTGAAGGGCACCAAAGGCAGAAGAAGAAGAAGGGTGAGGGTGGCTGGCAACTGGCAAGTGGCCAGCTGATATTCGTCGGCTTTGTTCCATGAAGTCTAGAATGTACCATGAACCCCGCCCGGCCCATTCCAATATATGGGTACGGATAAAAGTTCGGGTACATCAACTTTGGGAAATCTTTTACTCATATGGGTTTGGTCCAAGTGGGAAGTGATTTGGTTCTGTTAAACCGAGGTCTCAGGTTCGAGTCTTCGTGTACACAGAAAATCTCCATTTGGAGACTCAGACACATCCGCTATGTAGGCCCCCATTAAACAAAAAAAACACTCAACTCAAATCACACCACCCAACCCGTTTTCGTCCCCGAATTTTATCCGTTTCCCACTAAACCAATTACGAAAACATCCCAAAAATAACCCAATGCTTCACAGAGAAAAAAGTAAAGAAAAAAAATAACAGTCAACACACCTTCATCTTCCTCCCATATATCGCTTGACGGTTGCTCCATCGCCACCTCGACCACCGCCCCAGCCTCCACCGCCAGGTGGCGGTTTCCCTCGGCCAGGCATAGCGCCAGCAGGATCTTTGTGGCGGATGTCACCCCTGCCTTGTTCCTCAAGTTGGAAACCACCCTACGCATTAGTTCCAGCTAGCAAACCGTGTCGGCTGGCGGGTTTGGGAGCAAAGACCGTTCCAGTAAGCGGAGAGCTGCGAGCTGCTCCGACTCGGACCCGGTGCTGAGGTTGAGCTCCGCCGCGTGGAAGAGTTCTTGGAGGTTGGCAGCGGGGATTGGTGGGGGCGATGGTGTTGGGTAGGGAAGGAGAGGGGAATCCGCAGTGGCGTCAGGTTTGTGGTGGTTGAGGGGGGAGTTTGAGAGAGGAGGAGGAAGAGGACTCGGCTTGAGAGGTCTTCTGATGGAGTGGGATTGCGATGGTGGAGGTGGGGGAGGTAGGGAAGGAGCAGGAGAGGAAAGAAGGAGATGAAGGTGTGGTGATGGCCAACACGCTGACGTCTTGGCTGGGGTGTGTTATTTTTTCTGTTTTCTTTTTTCTTTGTGATACATTTTTTGGGGTATTTTCATAATTGGTTTGCTTGGAAACGGGTAAAACTCATGGGCGAAAACGGGTCAGATGGTGTGATTTGGGTTGGGTATTTTTAGTTTAACATGGGCTCATATAGTTGATATGTCAATTGTTTAGTTGACATGTCAGTATTTTCTTTTCGGAAAATCGGATAAAAATGAAAAATATCCCAAAAAATCAACACAGTGATGAAAACTGTCCATTTTGTAACACAATGATGAAAAATATTCAAATCGATAAACACAAGGATCAAAAATATGATTGACCCGTTAAGGAATTACTTGACACACTTGTATAAATGATTTTTTGTGGTTATTGTATTCCAAACTTTTGGTCCCTGTGTTCTTCGGATGGACCAGGCATCTTTATCTACCATTAGGTTTCTAATATAAGATTAGTTCCGTTTAACTTTTTCCCACTAAGAAAAAAAAACCGAACAAGGAGCCCTATTCCACGCCAAACTCCTTACCAAACCTTGCACAAGCTTGTGTTGTTTGTTTTATTTGGCATGTTGTTTTCATTCTTTGGAATAATTGGAAAGCAGGTGACGCTTTAGGCCATCCCGAACAAAAAAGAGTAAACAGTGACACAGTGCTTGATGACAAGTCGTCTCAATCCCTTCATTCCGAGGAGAGTGATTTGAATTGAAATAAAAAATCAAGAGGCATTTTTTACACACACAAAATCTCAATTCTAACTTCAGAAACTAGTAACTTTCTGTCAACGCGTAGTGGCAACATGCTTAAGGCCTCCTCGGTTTGATCCAGGGCTTTGTAGGTGAAGTGGGGTTTAGTTAGAATAGTATTATACCATTAAAAAAAACAAATAGCTTTCCAGTCCATATCTAAAATGATAATCAAAATTTAGTCAATACAACCATCCAATCGGTTGCTAACTAGTAAGAAAACATCTTCTTAACAGATCAACCAGCTGCATGCATAACATAAAAGCATTCAAATGCCGATGCCGGCATAAGTTGAATAGCAAAAAACATACATTAACCTCAAACCTTAAAAAAGAAGATTAGCTAATCCTCATTCTAGATAGATAATTTCTCTTATTCCACATCTATAAAAGATTAATTTTTCTTAAACTCTCCAATTTACTACATAAAAGTAAGAAAAGCCCTAAAGGTTTTGGTGGATGAATATATACCTGATCTTGTAAGTGAGCAACAAACCAAAAAAATGGGTCCAAATACGCTATCCAATTTGATCAATAAGTTAATAAGTTAATCGCATAGTGACCAATGATCTCCTCAGCATCTTTCATATTGAACAAAATCTCCACAAATTGATGGTGCCGGACAACGATGACGCTAGGAATACTCCTCAACCTACGCAGCTATTGGAATATATTGCGGATTCGTACATAGCCATTGTAGGACACAATGTTGCATTACTCTTCACTTTGGTTGGTGGTGGGTAGTGGGTGCCTACATCATTGTGGGAGGAGTTAGATTTCTGATTTTGTTTGTGTAAGAAATGCCTCTTGATTTTTATTTCAATTCAAATCACTCTCCTTGGAATGAAGGGATTGAGGCGACTTGTCATCAAGTACTATGTCGTTGTTTTTATCGTACTTATTTCCTTTTATGTTACAACATCAAACGATTTGAAAATTTGATCACGCATCATTCTCACAGATATTGGCCTCTGTTTACAGGAATATCGAATGCAATATTTTCAGCCCTCAAATTCCTGAGGACTTATATTTACTACCTCACCTTTGGTAAGTGTAGAACTTCCTTCTAAAACTTGCAGGATTGATCTCATGTCCTGATGGACTTACGACCCTCTCCTTAGCTTTTCTCTCTCACTAGGATGAACTAGAAAGGAGCCAACTGTGCACCCGGTAAGTCTTCGATACTGTTTTGATTTTCTAATTACTTATCTGACTAGATTGCTTTTGTGATTATTTTTAGGTGTATGTATAGCTGCTGGTGTTGGGATTTATGTTTACAAACAGAAATCGATGGTAAAGCTTTATGTTTACAAACAGAAATCAATGGTAAATTTTATTAGTAACCTTTTGGGTGCCCTAGGCCTTTGAGCTCCTAGGCAACAGATCCTACTCCCTAAGAAGAGTCATTAAGAAAGAGGGCAAGAAAATGAAAGATGATGCTATTAAATCTATTGAAATGCTAGTGTGATTTGTTTGGATTGTTAATGAGTGAGATAGTCACTTTATTGAGTTTTCTTTTTTTTTAGAACCCGAAATTTCCATTAGACTAGCATGTCAAAAGATCATGCTGTAACAAATGACGTACAAATGGAGGAACATCAACAGTCCACAAGGACAATCCTTCACTCAAACCATACTGAGCCAAACCATGGGCCAGTTGGTTAGTGTTGCGAGAGGAAAAAACAGTTGAACAATGAGAAAAAGAGTCTAGAGTTTGAATGACATCTAAGTAAAAAATACGGGAGCGATTATTGGGAAAAGAATTAGATTGGAGAGCATGAATCATGATCTGACAATCCGACTCCCAAACAAAACTAGTAATATCATGATCATGAACCGTTTGTAAAGCAAAGAGTCCCGCCATAAGTTCAGCCTCAAGTGCAGTAAAGGAGCCATCGATCTTATTGGTACTGCAGAACACCACTTGGCCGAGAGAGTTTCGAGCAACCATGCCCAGCCCAATGGAATTAGAGGACACAGCGGCATCAGTAATAACTTTTAATAAATGAGAGGGAGGGGGTTGCCAACGAGGTGAAGAGCTCACTTGTGAAGTTGTTCCTGTAGCAGCAACTACAAACTCAGAATTCGCAGTTTGATAATCCACTAGAAATTGGTTTGCTCGTTGTATGATAATAGAAGGATCCGGGTTGACTGCATTAAAAACTAAATCATTTCGAGCACGCTATATAGCCCACAAAGTAATGGCAAAAACTTCAAAATGCATTGGTCGTAGCTGTAGCAACATATCAGACACCCAATCAAGAGGCGAATCTGCAGTTGAGTGAGGAAGAGAAAGATAACAGAGGTGCTACATATGCTGAACCCAAGAGCATTCCCTAAAAATATGGATAGCAGTTTCTATTGAATTTAAGCAACATGGACAGTCACTTGAACATCCACATGACGAGATTGTAATTGTGTCCGAGTTGGTAAAACATCATGGACAAACTGCCATAAGAAGTGCCGAACTCTTGGTGGGAGGAACAGGTGCCATATCTTCTTCCAAATAGTTGCAGTTGAAAAAGAGAACATCCGATGTGAAATGGCACTATAGTATCCATTCCTAACAGTGTAACCCCCATGAGGAGTATGCATTCAATAAAAGAAGTCTGGCAATGGGGTTGAACTCAATGGCATACTAATAATACAGTCAGCTTCAGCCGCATCAAAGTTTGCAAAGATATAGTCTTGGTTCCATTTCCATTCAAATGGACAAATTAGTAAGTGTACCTTATGGAAATTACAAATAGAGGTTGATGCCAAAACCGATCGCAAATCGGGCAGCCATTTATCATCAATAATACGAACTGTTTGGCCATCCCCAATAATCCAACCCTCTCCTTGAGTTAAAAGTTCTCTCCCACGAAGAATACTTCTCCACACATAGCTTGGTCTATATCCCAATGAAGCATGCATAAAGTGATGCCTTAGAAAATACTTCGCCTTAAAAACCTCAGTTGCTAAGGAATTTGGATTTTGTAAGAATCGCCAAGCTTGTTTTGCAAGCATGGCCTGATTGAAAGCATTGAAATGACGAAATTCCAATCCACCATACTGCTTTGCCATACACAACTTCTCCCAAGAGAGCCAATGGATACCACGTTTACCTTCATCATGACTCCACCAAAAGCTACGAACTGCTCTATCCAATTTAGCACAAATTGCCTCAGGTAAGAGGAAACAACTCATAAAATAAGTGGGAATACTCTGAGCCACAGATTTGATAAGGACCTCCTTTCCTGCCCGTGAGAGAATACGTTCTTTCCAACCACTTAATTTTTTATGGACTCTATCACAAACAGTTGCAAAAATGGCCTTCTTGGATCTTCCAATCATCGTAGGCAATCCCAAGTATTTTTGAAACCGGTCCACCGCCTTAAAACCCATCCGTCGTTGGATTTGAATCAGCACCTCTTCAGACATATTTCGGCTTGTTATGAACTCGGATTTATCAAAATTTACTCGTTGCCCAGATGCTTGCTCATAAGATCTAATAATGGCCAAAACTGCATCAATCTCTCTTCTATTAGAGCGCACAAACATGATACTATCATCTGCAAAGAATAGATGGCTAATAGGAGGAGCAGTGCGACAGATACGGGCACCATGAATAATTTTCCTTCGCTCAGCATCCTGGATAAGAGCAGAAAAACCTTCTGCACATAGTAAAAATAGGTAAGGGGAGAGAGGATCTCCCTGTCGTAGTCCACGTCCAGGTAAAAAAGTGGCAGTAGGCTTGCCATTAAGAAGGGTAGAGTAAGAAACTGAGTTGACACAACGTATAATTAATGACACCCAATTGGGATGAAAACCAAGTTGAAGCATCATTTGTTGTAAAAAATCCCACTCAACTCGATCATATGCTTTGCTCATATCCAACTTTAAACCTAACACACCTTTTTTCCCTCAATATTTTCCTCATATAATGAAATACCTCAAAAGCAAGTAGAGCATTATCAGTTATCAATCTCTCCGGTACAAAAGCACTCTGAGTTGAGCTAATAACAGATGGGAGGATGACTTTCAGCCCATTAGCTAAAACTTTTGTGGCCAATTTATAGATCACATTACATAAACTGATAGGACGAAACTCATGAAGGGACTTAGGAGAGCTAGTTTTAGGAATAAGACAAATAAAAGTTGAATTAACAGAATCAAAAGACAAACTACCATTAAGACAAGACAAAATAAAAAAATGACATCTGTACCAAGAATATTCCAGTGTTTCCGATAAAAGATTGCAGGCATGCCATCAGAACCTGGAGCCTTTAAGGGGTGCATTTGTTTAAGAGCAGCAGTGACCTCTTCACGAGTAAAAGGTTTGAGGAGAGTGTCATTCAGAAGAGGAGTCACTTTGGGTTCCACACACTGCAATACAGGGGACATATCCCTGCTCCCATCCGAGGTAAATAAATAAAAAAATACTGATTGAAAATAGAGCTGATTTGAATCTGATCCGTACACCATCTTCCACTAGAATCATTGATCCCCTTGATGTAATTGCGTTTCTTACGCTGTGAAGCTTTTCCATGGAAGTAACCAGTATTTTTATCCCCTTCTTTCAACCATATAGCCCTAGCTCTCTGTGCCCACATACATTCCTCACTTTTAAGCACATCATCCAACCGAGATTGAATGGTGTTAATCTGAGAGGTAATAGAGGATGTAGGAGTAAGTTTCTGTAGCCGACACAATTGCTCTCGTAAATCCTTAATCTGTTTTGTTATGGAGCCAAAGTGTGTTTTTTGCCAAAGCTGAAACCTCTGAGCACAATATGAAAGCCGTGAAATAATCGAATCCGAACCCACTATATGGTTAGACAAATCCCAAGCCGTATCAACTTCTTGGTAAAAAGACTCATCACGAATCCATATTGATTCAAAACGAAAGGGACGATCCGCACCTCTTGTACTATCCACAACTGCGTCAGTACGCAGAATGAGGGGAGAATGACAGGACTGGTGTCGCAGTAAATGCACAACACGAGCAAAAGGGAAGAGGGTTTGCCAGGCAGGACACGCAACTCCTCTATCCAATCTTTCGTGAATGGCATCCGCATCACTTTGACCATTATACCAGGTAAAAGTATCCCCACAATATCCAAGATCACTGAGATTACAGTCAACCAAAGCTTCTCGGAAATTATTCATAAGACGGAAATCACGCAACCGTCCCCCCTCCTTCTCGTGGGAGAAAATAAATTCATTGAAATCCCTCATAACTAACCATGGAAGAGAAGAAACAGTGGATAATGACCGTAATAAGGACCAACTTTGAATTTTATTTACCTCTTCTGGCCAACCATAAAAACCAATAAACCTCCATTCTGACATTGAACCAGAATCAGAAACCTGAACATCAAAGTGGTTGAGAGACATACTGAGAAAAGTAACCGATAACGAATCAGTCCAAAATAAAGCAAGTCCACCCCGTCTCCCACTTCCTACTCCTTCGCAATCCATCCCCAAAAAACTAGAATATCCTAAACGGTTATTTAAACGACGAAGTTCAAAAGACTTTACTTTGGTCTCCGAGAGGAAAACCAAAGAGGGACGCTCAAACCGTAAAAGGTCAAGCAAAGCACGTTCTGCCAAAGGGTTCCCAAGACTTCGACAGTTCCAAGCAAGAAGCCTCATTGCGCTCGGTGGGGCTGTTGCACAGCCTCCACCAACTCCACCGAGTTTTTAGAAGAGTCCTCCGAAACAAACCCAGAACGTTTCTGTACCGGGTCTAAATCCATCGCAACCACCTCCACATCAACTAAATCCATCTGCCTTTTAGCTCCCAAAAAACTTTCCTTCTCAGAATGAACAAAAGGCACAGCACGGGGAAGGCGTTTCCAGGTTTTGTTAAGGATTGTGCTACCTGAGAGAGTAGTGGGGGAAGGCGGAGAAAGAGGTATAGGATCAGTATTATGGGAAGCTGCAGGGTGATTAAGAGCTGAAAGGGAGGGCAGTGATGTCTGGTGAAGTGTGTGTTTGCGATTGGTCGATTTTTTCTTTTGTTTATAGGGGATGGTGGTTGTAGTAAAGCCCAGCGTAAAAGAGGGCAACAGAGTTGACTGTGGGGAAGGTTTGATTGTGCTGAGGTCTGTGATGATAGAAGAAGATGTTGGGGGAGGGGCCGATTCAAATGGAGTGCTGGTTAAAAGTAGTGAAGATGGGGACTGGGTAGAGGTAGTCGAAGGGGAAGAAGAGTGGGCTGAAGGATCTATAGTTGGATGCGGTAGGGTGTCGTGGGGTGTAGTTGCAGCTTTGATAAACGATGATAAGGGTGGAGAGTGAGGTAGGGGAGGGTGTCGGAGGCTGTCCTCAGGTTGAGTATCAGATAAGATGGAGGGAATATGAGGGGGGTCAAGGTGGCCGAGCCGTCAAGGTTAAGGGCATGGGCAACTTGATGGCTGAGGGTGTCAGAATCAATAGCTTTAATGCAAGTAGAAGATTGTGGTGGAGGGACAGAGATGGGACGACGATGGATGGGTTTTTTCTGGAGACTAACACGGGTGATTTGTGTATAAAAACTTTGGTTGGAGATGCCCTAAGCCCCTCTCCATATGGAAATTCTTGATCATCATCCGAGTCTACGTCAGCCCATGCATCACATTCTCTCACCAGATGTCCTATCAATCCACATCTATAACAGTAGTTCGGTAGATTATCATACCGAACTGGATTGAGGCAGTGGCACTCCGACTATGGATCTCCTTTTTCAGTGGCTGATCGACATCAATAACCACACGAGCCCGGATATACTTTCCCCAACCAACAGGTCCACGTTCATCAATCTCACAAAACTGACCAAGACGGCCAGCAATGAGCGGAAGATGACGTTCAGTACGGAATTTCATGGGGATATCATAAATTTTGACCCAGAACGAACAAAGATGAATGGCGGCTGATGTCAACTGCTCCTCTCCAGATACTTGTTTCAGCAGAACCATTCTCTTATCAAAAGTCCAGGGTTCGCCTTTCAACACAGATTGGGTATCACGGTGAGAATTGAACTTGATTTAGAAACAAAGCCCTTTCCAATTATGTAATCTCCATTCCTCTAGTAGGGCTCCATAAAGCCTTCATCACATTAGTAAAGGCCCTAGGGTTCAAATGTTTAGAACCCAATACTTTAGCCAGGAGGAAATAATAAGAATTTGCTGTACCCGAACCCAGATCTTCAAGAAAGAGTATATCAGACGGTTCATCACTATTAACCACCCTCTTATCCTTAGAAATCAGGGCAGAGGACAAACTAGCTGCCATAGGGAAAGAACCAACAGTCGATCAAGATCACCAAGCAATGAACAATTGAACAAAAGCACCCCTCAAGGCGATCAGATCCCCCGACGAGTGTCAAAAAAAGATACCTGCAAAGACAGAGAGAAGAATAAAAGTGAGACAGATGCCAGCAGAGATAGGAATCCAACAATGGGGGAAGGAGACGATCGAACCACCGAATCAATGGTAGGACGAAAAGGAAAAAAAAAAGAAAAAAAGAAAAAAAGCAGTGAAAATAAAACCTATATAGAGGTTGAAAGAAATCGAAACAAGAAAACTCTCAGCAGAGAGACAAAAAACCCATGAGGCATGGGAGCAAGGAACTCATAGATCATGAGACATTGAAAACTCAAAAATCACTCCTAGAGAAGAACTACCGGAGATCTAGAATTTCCTAAAAACTAGGAACCCTAAAACTGCGGAGGACTCGAGGAGAAAGTCCCTGAGATTATAAAGTACTAGTCACTTTATTGAGTTACATGTTGCTTCAATAGTTGTTTTTCATGAATCCAATTTGTATTGCTAACGCTTTCAAGGGAGAAAATTGTTTGACATAATTCATTAGAGTAATAGGTCAATTTACAACCGTTATTATTCGCATTTGCAAATTGAAGCTTACATTCTCATCTGAAAAAAGTGCCATAGATGTTATGGACCTAAATATAAAAACAACAAATGACAATAAAATATTTAATTGAAAATAAGAGTAGAGTCTCGTGGAAAAAATAATAAGATAAGAGTAACGTAATTTGTATTCGTATTCCCTCTCTTTATGGAAATTTATTCATCTCCCCAACAAATAGGATCGGAATTAGTGATTGGAAATGTTATTTTAGCTAATTCGGATTCAATCTAGATGCACTCAATCAATGGATATTCTTTGCATATTCATAGTCTCAAACTCCAAAACACTTAAATGGAACAAAATTGCGTACTAATAAAAGTTAGTATTCATTTATACTTGTATGTACTCCCTCTGTCCCTCAATATAAGTCGTTTAAGGTATTTGCACAACCCTTAAGAAAAACATTAAATGAGCTTGATCTTATTAAATTTTAGAGTTTAGATTACCAACCTATCCTTTCTATCATCCCAACAACAAAACTTAAGAAAAATATAAAGCCTAAAATAACTAATTTAATGCAAGGACAAATATGAAAAAAATATTTTAATGCTTCTTGAAATCTTAAAATGAATTATATTTTGAAACAAAATAGAAAGTCTAAACCGACTTATATTGAGGGACAGAGGGAGTAACAAACAACATGAAATCGTGAAAATTTTGAGAAAAGAAAAAGAAATTGTAAAGTTTCAGATTCTAGTTCTTGTTAAAGATAGGCAGCCTTGGCCCTTGTGCAACTAAATGAACTAAAGAGGTAACTCCTCGTGACAAATCAGGAAAAAAGTATAAAAGTTTTTCTTTTGTTTTTTCATTTAAAGGTAACTCGTCATGACAATTTTGGAAAAAAATCCAAAACTTTCTCTGTTTTCATACTGAAATTGTGAAGATAGGATAGGAGGCTACATGATCCAATATCCAATATCAACCAATACGCCACTTCCAATTTGCAGGCGGGCTCCTAGACCAAGGCAACCCAAAGGTTTTTAGCTTATCCCCCAGTGGGCCCTTAAGTTATGGGTATGTCCTCCCTGTCCCTGTGTCATAAAGCTCTCCTTCAGCCTCGAGGATCCTCCTTGTAATGGATTTTGGAGCATTTCTCCAACTAACTTCATGGCCGATGGATTCAATGTTTCATCATCATTCAACAAATGTATATCACATCTCATCCTACCTAGAAAAGCGTAAAGTACACCATCACTCGTGATGATCACACAGAATTTCTTGGTACGAGCACACACTTCCTCCAATCCTCCTAGCTGGCTGCAGTCGTGTTCTTGATTGATAAAAATGACGGACTTTACCACAAAATGCAACTCACCCAACAACGAAAAATAAAACATGGGAAATCAAGCAAGGCAAACAACACCTGATATCTAGTGTCAACTAATCTTCTCGTCACTGGTTCTTGCCATGTTTTTTCTTTTCTCTAAAACTTATTCAAGACCGAATAGACATGCAAATACTCGTCAAAAGTTTGATTTAATTATTTTCTTCTGGTGGCATCGAGGTTATTTCAATACTACGACCCAACCAGATAGTGATTGAGAACAATGGAAGAGCTAATTTATAAGAGATTGACCGGATTGCCAAGTAAGTTTCCATTTTGATTGTTTGGTCAGATGATGATGATCATTTCATGGCTGAAAGTGGTTGTTTTGGTCGAGGGTGATCCTTTGCCTCATTTTTCATCATTTATCTTTCTCCCTTTTAGCTGGGGTAGGACAGTAGGTGAAATTTTCCAGGAACGGGTGCTTATTAGATTAAGGAAAACATTGTTACAAAGGAGAGGGAGACAGTGATCACCTCCACTCTCAAAGAATACATCATGTCGAAATCCATATGGGCATTTTATTGGGAGAATGAGTTGTGTAGGTAGGCTTTCCACGTTGGTTGGGATTGAATTCTGCCTCCGGGCTTGAGCTCTTATGGTAGTGAGCCAGCCGGTAAATTACACTGTACGTATCAGTGATCTTGAAATAATCCCACACCGTTCATTCATAGAGAGTGCTCACTATCTCGTCTTACGTATAACAAGACAGCGAATCTTTCTTAATATCTCTTTTTTAAAAAATTAAAAAGAACAGAAATGAGACGGAGAAATTAAGAACAAAAACAGTACAATACCGTTTTGCATTCTGATTTACAAGTTTTGAACTCTGTAACTTAATCTATTGCCTCTCGTTGTAACCAAAAAAAAAAAAAACAGTACAATACCGACGGTAGTAGAGAGGATTGGTTGTACAAAACCATCTCCCCCCAATCAAGAGTAATGACAGACAGTTGTTAATGGCTCATAAAAGATTCGTAACAATAGTAACTAATTGATTTCTCTTTATTAAACAAAATATTTTTAGGCTCAAAGTTTTTTTTCCCAGGGCCTAAGGTATTTTTAATTTTTTATAGCTCGAAAGTCAAGACTAGTTATTTTTTAAGTAAAAAAAGAACATCGGCAGAAATTCCTGGTTGAGTTGAAGGTTTGGTCTGGGAGGACAGCATCAAACTCGGGGACTCCGCTATACTCTTATCTTAAAAGTTTGTTTTTTAAAATTGCAAAACGACAGGCTTTACTTTGAAACTATGCCCCAATTTTGGCAGAGACCAAATTCAAATGCTTTTTTTTTTTGATAATAAAGCGGTAATATTTCATTAGATTGGAGGATCAAATATCAGATACAAGTGTTTTGCATAGCTCTAAATATAAAAGGTGGTGCAGAGTCTAGCCAGTATTGTTCTAAACCATACTCAGGTGCACTTCTTGCAAGTAAGTGCGCAACTGAATTCTGAGAGCCTGGAATGTAAGAACAATCAAAAAACACAAAAGATTGGCTTAGAACTATGAGATCCTCTATCAAAATGGACTTGTAAGAGAGATCCAGACGTGGCTCACGCAAGGCATGGAGTAAGGTCTGACAGTCCGTCTTTATAGCGATATGCTTGATGTTTAGAAGCTCTGCTAACATTAGGCCTTCTCTCATGGCAAGTATTTCCATCAGTTCCGGGTCAGTGAGCCCCTCATGTGTTCTCACACTCGCTGCTACAAAACCTCCATGTGCAGTTCTCAATATGCTTCCAGTGCCACCTTTATCAAGGTTTTGGAAAACAGCCCCATCTGTGTATAAAATGAAACAATGTGGAGGGTATTGTTGCAGTTGGGGATGGTCCTGCACTGGAGGCCGTATTGTGGCCCTTTGCCTCCTATTCCAAGCATCGATGAATTCCCTCCAATAATCTGCAGCATATGCCACAGTTTTTGCTGGGTTCCTGACAGATTGGCTGAGGTGAAGTTGATTCCGGTTGTTCCAGATACACCAAGTAACCGTCAATAACAGAGCAAATTTTTCTAAATCAAGACTCTGGTGCATCTTCCATAACCAGTCCATTGGTTGCTGGTAATTGTATCCGTTGATCTCTTCGGCAAAATTAGTGTGAGACCAAGTATCCAATGCATGAGGGCATTGCAATATTGCATGCAAAGTTGTTTCGGTGTTGCCACATAACGAGCATTTTGGTTGCTCCACAATCCTTCTCTTATGGAGATTTGTAAGTGAAGGTAAGAGATCTCGCGCCAGTCTCCATCCAAAGTGTTTGATCTTGTTTGCCACTGGAGTGCGCCAGAGAAGATTCCAAAAGGATTCATGTGGGTGTTTGGCGGATGAGGTGGTGGCTTCATTATTTGGAACTGATTGAGTGAAAGACCATTCGGCATGGTATGCGCTTCTTACTGAGAAGCAACCATTTTTTGTGAAATGCCATTGCCAAGTATCTTCTCTTGAAGGATTTAGGGACAGGGGAATTTTGCAGATGAGTTCCGCATCAGGTGGAGAGAAGACATTTCTGACGAGTGCAGAGTTCCACCTTTATGGGCCCAAAACACCCAAAGGCTTAGCCCAATCTTATATAAATAACCAACGGGTCGGATAATTTCAAACAGATGATTCAAAGCTTTACTGGCCCCGAAAAACCCAAATGCTTAGCCCAAGTAGCTCACTAGCGACGGGTCGGATAATTTCAACAGAACTCGTATTTTCATCTTTGATCATATTTTCCACATGCAGTATTTTTTTTTAAAAAAAGTCAATGGTTTATACTTGATAGTTTTTTTTTTTTTTTGATGAAAAGTTGCACGATTGTATATAAGCAAACGATGTTACATATCATGACTGAGTACCTCCCACAAGAAGGGCGGGGGCTCCTCAATCCATACCACATTGTGAGGATAGTCAGGCGTGAGCTTTGCCAAAACATGAGCGGCACAATTTGCTTCACGTTTTACAAAGGACAAGGAAAGTACAAGGCCAGAATCCATAAGATGGCTAATATCATCAAGCAGCAAGCCTAAGGAAGACAAATAAGATGTTGAAAAGATGTTGACTTGTTGTTGATTGAGTCGACCAGAACTTTGCAGTCCGATTCCACATGCAATTGAGGAAAACCTGCGTCCCATGCAAAAGTAAGGCTATCCTTCAAAGCCATTGCTTCCGCAACAAGAGGTGAGAAATTTGCCCGTCGACGAAGAGAGCAGGCAGCCATAAATGCACCATGATCATCCCGAATAAGTGCTCCAACAGTTGCATATTGAATACCAGAAATAGAGACAAAAGCCGCATCCACATTCATCTTGTAACAACCCATAGGAGGAGGTAACCACTTAATACGAGACAATCCCTCAACAGCACAATTTGGAACATGAGGAGCGGAAGATGGAGAAGCAAAGACATGGCTAAATGATGTCGCTTTAGTCAACAAGTGCCAAACAGCAGCTGAGGAAGGTGGAGCCTGATTATGTATAAAATTGTTCCGTTGAAACCATATAGCACAGGCAGTAGAAACAAAACGGGCAGAAGAATCATCAGAACAATGCTCAAAGATATAAGGAAGGAGGGAATTCATGGACACAACATCCTGAATAAGGTCAGAGAGGAGATATTGCCATTCATCCCAAAGCAAGTCAATCCAAGGACAAGCAAAAAGAGCATGGAACGAAGTCTCCACCGAATAGCCACATAAAGGACAAACAGAATCAGTAGGAATACCACGTTGAACCAAAGTTGCCCTAGAAGGAAGAATATTATGAAATAAGCGCCAAGCAAAAAGCTTAATTTTGTTCTGGACTGGTAGATGCCAGAGCTTATGCCAAAAGCGCTTATACGGAAGCAACATGGATGATGAAGGGAGTGATTGAAGAACCTGATGTTGGTACTGAAAATAGACCCTGTAGGCAGACTTAACAGAGAACTGCCCATGGGAACTATGAAACCACGCCAATCGGTCTGGTGTTGAACTAGCCACATATGGGATGGATAAAATAGCTTCAACTTCATGGGGCAAGAAGAGATCAGAGAGAAGATCATAGTTCCATCCACCCCCACCAGGATCAAAAAGTTGAGCTACCTTTGTCAGATTATCAGTTAGGCGCCGCGGAGAAGCAGATCGAAAAGACCAAGGCAGTGGGATCCAAGGATCCCGCCATGGATGAACCAGCTCACCATTACCAATAGACCAACACAAACCTAACTGCAAACAATCCCGGGCACCGAGTATACTTCGCCAAATATATGATGGACGACGACCCAGCGTGGCATTCAACAGTGAATCTTTCGGAAAATATTTGGCTTTCAAAACACGGGCATATAAAGAATTTCCTTGCTGTAGTAAACGCCAACACTGCTTTGCCAACATGGCCTTGTTAAAACAATATAAATCCCGAAACCCTAATCCCCCATCAGATTTAGGTAGACAAAGCTTATTCCACGACAGCCAATGCATTTTCTTCCTGTCAATATTATCCCCCCACCAAAAGTTGGCCATGTATACTTGATAGTTGATAGTACGTAGATTCATCTAAAGAAAATATAAATAAATTATAAAAAATAACGAGTCCTACAAATAAATGGCGGCGAACATTTAATTTATACATTCTTTCACTTCTTTCTTGTTTGAACTACATCATATATACTATAAGTGATATGCATTCATGTTTTACTAAATCCAATAAGCTATTCTGAGATAGAATACATATTATTGGAAGCATACAAATGCTTCATCCACGAACACAGAGCCACAACTAAAACCTGACAACAAAAGAGAAAGAGCAAAAACAAATAAAGGTAGCGGGAAGGAAAAGTTAAAAGCTGGAGTCTTAGTACAAGAACATTCATTTCAATGAGTTCATGGTTTGGCCCAAGTTGCTAATTATTCATATATGTCCTATAACAGTAAACTGACAGATTCCAATGCCTTATTCATTCATGTTCTATAACGGTAACAGTCAGATTTTTTTTGCAAGGCCTTTTTCCATATGTAGATGAGTTGACTCACATTGTTTCTTTTTTTTCTTTGGTCGGCGACCGGGAAAGCGGATTGTATTACTAGTGGTAATAGTTACATCAAAAGCCAAATGGGATCAAAGACCCCGTGAACCCCTATCCTCCAATAGGAGGCTGCTGATTACACTTGGGGGGTATATAATTCGACTACCCCGGGGCAGAAATTAAGGGATAGGCTAGCTATACCATTGGCCACCTGATTGGCCTCAGGTTTAATCAAATCAAAAGACAAAAAAACAAAGCTTTGTTTCAAAGAATTGATTACATCAATAGCCTCGGCAAAATCCAGGTCCCAGGGGACTTCATCCAACAGCAACTCTAGCACTTGAACAGCCTCAGATTCCACAGTGATGGATTTAAACCCATGCTCCTTAGCAAACCGAATGGCAATGGTAAGTCAGCCAATAAGTCAGCCTTGAACGTGGAACAGGGTTCAATGGCACATCCAAAACCCGTAAGCCAATGGCCACTTGAGTCTCTACAGACACCACCACCTCCAAATCTGGAGTTGCTATGGGATGAAAAAACTGCAACATTTAGCTTCATGATGCCTGGTTGGGGAGGGGACCAAATTGCTTTGGGAGTAGCGGAAGAGAAGCCATTCTTAAGCGACACTCCAGGCTGGATCCTGGCTCTCTTAAATTCGTCAACGAGGGTGAGCAGAAACCTCGTTGGGTTTGATACTCCCTCTTCTTCGTTGACTCACATTGTTTCTCTTCTTCGGGTTTTTAAGGCTACGACTCCACTCGAGACCTCCTTCTGTGACGACTTATCATGTTGTTCTAATTATAAAATTGTGATTAGTGATTACAAAAAAATGTTTAACAGTGCCTAGTTCTAGATTAGTCGCCTATAAATTAGATCAGAAACCAGATGGAAAGCAAAAATAAAGTTGTGATTATAAAAAACTCTAATTATAAAGGTACTGAAGCCTCCTTTGGCCTTTGCTACCTTATTATTGAAGCCATTTTCTGCAGAAAAAGTTTGGCAAAGACAATGCTAAATGCTATACTCTGTTTCTTTTGAAAAAAAAAAACAAATCTGTATTTCTTTTTCTTTCTTTTGAAGTTCAAAAAAGAGAGTGGGTAGGGTCAATGCTAATTAGGCTGTCCATGGCCATGGGGTCATTGGCGGGGGTGTGGTCAAAACCAATTAAAGTTACTTTTGTTCACGGAATGGCCAACACCCCATTTCCTCAAGCCATGGCCCCTACTTGTTTAGAATTATGGGCTCATTGTTTCGCCCTGCACAACCATGTACTGTTTTGTCTGTTTCAATCACAACAGATGTTCCGTTATGAAGCTGGCCCATTATACTCCATTTAAATGATAACCACTTTAGATAAATCAAGGATTTTCTTTCTAGTTGCCCTTCTTTATCTGCTATACAGATACACACAAATGTCTTTTTCTTTTTTATGCTAAATGGTTTCACAGATATTTGTGATATGATGGAGATTGTGAAGTTATCGTCTTGCATTGTACGTAACACCTTTGTGTTATGATAAATAATCTACATAGAAACGGACGTTGATCACTATATACAATAGCCATATATAGGTGCCGTCTCAAACTTTAAATAACCATGTCTTACTTTCCTTTTAATCCTTTTCCTAGCTAGTTCAACCTCAAAATATAATTTAAATACTCAAGTTCCATGCAGGACTATAACACTTAATTAATAACAACGGATAGCAGATTATATATATTCCCAGTCAAACTTAGTAAGAATGGTTGCAAAACCAGCTTTAAAGGAAGTTCATTGTACTTGTCCAGAATTTTGGTATGAACCTAGAAATATGTGAAGGTTTAGATCGACCTCCTTTGTTTCACTCGTTGAGATCAAATTAATAATTAAGAGAGCAGAGAGCCTGTCACTGTATGTGAAGCATGATTCTTGATGATCGACGACTAAACATGTGTGATTTTCGAATAATGAAGGATTTAATTAACGGAAAAGAAGGGAACAAGAAGACCTCATGCTGGGTCCTATGGAAGCGGGTCAGCCAAGAAGAGGACAAAGAACATGAACACATGATCACATGGCTTTGCACATGTAAGGTTTCTCTCTTAATTTGCTCAATTGCTAGAGATATATGAAGAGTTTCTTTCTTTGATCAGAGCTAGGTAATGACGACAAACTGCATGGGCGAAACTCCTGTTAGGCATGGCAATGGCGTTGCAAAATAATTGACCCTCTTCGTTGTGTTTGTTACTTTTTTCTTTTCATAATTCGTTCTCGTATTTGATTCTATACTTCAATCATGATCGATCATGATTAGTTAGATACTGGGGTGTGAATTTTTAAATTCATATGCCTGCAATCCTTAAAGTATTGCTATAGTTAGTACACTACCGTTTATGTAGGTTTATAACAGCTAAGAACTATCATTGTCGAGCTGATCATATAGCTCGATCGGCCTATGATTTTTTTTCTCTTAATTATAAATTTTTTGTCACTAGCTGGGGGAGAATCTAAAGCGCCGAAATGCCAGCTTGAAATGATCTTCCGAGTTTAATTTAGTAAAATGAGGATATATGCTAGTGGTTAGTTAATTAAATCAACTAGCTAATTCTCTTCCCCCACCTGATCATATAATTTTGTTAGGCTATAAGCCAGCCTATAACCTTTTTTTTTCCAGTTTGAAAGGTAAATAAAATTGGACTCTAAACCTTGGGAATTGATGCAGTGACACTATTCCATGCACTAGGGATACTCATATGTTGAAACATGTTGGACCCTCTTCATCTTGTAACATTGAACTTGTTCAACAATTGGAATGAAAGGATAGAGAGAGAGTACTCCACTCAACATGTCTCTTGTACATATATCCCCCATTGTGAGATGTGTAGGAAGATTTAATAAACATGTCAGTGTCCTACTAAATGTTTAGTCTATTCCTCTGCACATGATCAAAATTCGAAATGATATAGAATAAACAAATTCTTAGCTAGGAAGAAGAGTGAGTGTATGTGTGACAATGGAATTCCCAAGGTCCCCACGGCTAGCTAGACATAATGTTAGTGATGAAATGATATTATGAAAAAAATCAAGGGCATTCTTCGACCAAAAAAAAAAAAAAACAATTGAGGGCATTTTTTAAGAAGTCTGGGCTATAAATTGAGTAGCATGTGTGTGTTTCTCATGCACCAAAATACTTCCTCCTATACTCGATTCTTTTGCCTTCCTCTACATCTACAAAAAGTTGAAGAAAAGACTTCTCATTTCAAGTAAAGCTGATCAAGAGAAAAAACCCATGAAGAAGAGGCAGCAGCTGTCACAAGACCAACAACACAAGGGTAAGGAGGTTCATAAGTATCAGCAATATCACCAACAGCAGATGCAGAAGCAGATTCAATGCAACAAGGGAAAGGCCAGCAAGTTCAAGAGGAGTTGCTCCAATCTTGAAGAGGATGGTGCTTCCTCGGCCATTCTCTTGCTCGCTTGCATTGCCTGCACTCCCTCGTATTGATAGAGCACTAGAAATACGTATGCATATATAGAGGATTAGGTTCATCTTGAGTCCTTATATAA